>PVHX01008955.1:0-79681 GCA_004024805.1 Geosciurus inauris | reverse complement strand
CGGTATATATATTTTGGGGTATATATTTTGTATCTGGTGAGTGGAGACTTCTCTCTCTCTCTGCTTCTTGGTCATCATGTGAGCTGCTTCCCTCTGCCACACTCTTCCTCCATGATGTTCAGCCTCACCTTGAGCCCCGAGGAATGGAGCCTGCTGTCTGTGGACTGAGACCTCTGAAACTCTGAGCCCCTAGATAAACCTTTCCTCCTCTACAGTTGTTCTGGTCTGATCTTTCAGTTGTAGCAGTGAAAAAACAGACTGAAACAGTGTCCTCATCTATGAAACGGACATAATCATAGTCCTTCCTCATAGAGTTGTCGTGAGGGCTGGCCTAGCACAGGCTCAAACACTCATCTGTTGGGAAATATCATTATCATTCACGTAAGTATCTATTAAAAGGTAGGCAGGGAGGTGGCAGTGTTACAAGGAAAAGAAACCCTCAAGCCAATCGGGCCACTGCCTGTGGCAGAAGCAAGCCCTTCAGTTCCTAGCTGGACATGGAAATATGCTTTTATGTTTGAATGATTCTAGTAGGAAATTCAAGGGAATTTTTCAATCTCTGATCTCATAATTCAGATTGCTGCTAACAATTTTTCTTGGGGAATTCATGAGACTCAAAGGGAGGAGGGGAGAAGGGGCAAGTGGAGATGTGAGTGAGGGGACAAGTTGTCAACTGGGTGTGGTAGCACACACCTATAATCCTAGCAACTTGGGAGGCTGAGGCAGGAGGATAGCAACTTTGAGGCCAGCCTCAGCAACTTAGCCAGACTCGATCTCAAACTGAAAAATAAAGAGAACAAAAGATGTAGTTCAGCGGTGAAGTGCCCCTGGGTTCAGTCCACAGTACCCACCCCCACACTCACTCCCCAAAAAAAAAAAAAAAAAAAAAACTGTAGTTGTTACAAAGAATACAGAACTCATAAGACTCATTACTACAGACCAGGTGCTGTGGTGCACATCTGTAATCTCAACTACTCTGGAGGCTGAGGCAGGAGGGTTTCAAGATCAAGGCCAGCCTGGGCACCTTGGTAAGAGTGAGACAGAGTCTAACTAAGTAAAAAAAAAGAAAAAGGAAAGGTAGCAAGGCTGGAGATGTAGCTCAGAGCCCATGGGCTCAATCCTTAGTACCTCCTCCCTCCCTGACTAAAAGACTCCTTATTATCTTTAGAGTCAGAGGGTGGAACACAGTTTGTACCTCAGGTAACTGTTCATCTCAGGCAAAGCAGAGTGTTCAGTCACTCTAATACCTCATCTGCTCCTCAGATCTTTCAAACAAAACTTTTTTGTAGTGCTGGGGATTAAACCCAGGACCTCATCTGTGCCAGATAAGAGATCTACTACTAAGCTATATGCTTAGCCCAGGAATTCCTCAAATCTATCTTCCTCCCTCCATCCCTCCCTCCTTTCCTCCCTCCCTCCCTCCCTCTTCTCCTTCCTTCTTTCCTTCCTCCCTTTCTGTTTTGGTACTAGGGGTTGAACCCAGGGGTGCTCTACCACTGAGCTACATCTCCAGCCCTTTAAAAATCTTGAAAAAAATTTTTTTGACACAGGTCTCACTCAGTTGCTTAGGAACTTGCTTAATTGCAGAGGCTGGCCTCAAGCTTGCAATCCTCCTGCTTAGCCTCCCAAATTGCTGGGATTAGAGGCATGAGCCACCACACTTGGCTCCTAAAATATTAATGAAGAATTAGCTCATGTATTTTTTGATATGTAAATTTCCCCTGACTCCTTCTCAATAATCTCTGAATTATAATTTGCTGAAAGAAAAAGGAAAATAGATTCTGAGCTGCTCTCCAGCTTTCAGACTCTACCAGGCAAGAACCACATCCCCACTGCAGCAAATCGAACCCTGTTGGGTACAGCTGCAAGGACAATATTCATGTCCTCCTCCTCCTTAACCTTTACCTAGTTTCATAGGAAGATACTTGTTAAAGACCTCACAGAGCTGGAGGGCCATAGGAGGCCAATATGGTGGTTCACAGAAGTACCGTCATTCAAACCAGTAAATGGGCACCTCAGCCCCATTTCTTCCATGCTTATCTGCTGAGTAGGAAGCTGGTCTGGAGGACACAAGTTTTCCAGAGGTAACAGTCTAGGATTCTGGCCTCGATGAACCCTTTCTTGCTCTAGGGATAATGTTCACGGATGGGTTTTTCTGGGTGTTTCCTGTCATTTTCCTTCATTTGAGTCACTATCCTTGTCCTATACATACAGGGCCTTCAGGATGGCAGCTGTCCTGATGTAGCTAGATCTGGGTTAAGAGGGAGGGCTGAACTCACATGGAAAAATGTCCTTTGAAGCAACAGTTCAGCTCGGAGTGGTCTTCTATGGTAGGTCCAGGGGGACAGGCTGTCTGTCATTCCAGTTAGTTTCTTTAGGTAAAAGAAATAGAAACTGAGTAACTTAAGAAACACAGGAAGACAGGCTTGGTGTTGCAAGCCTGTAATCCCAGCACTTAGGGAGGCTGAGACAGGAGAACCGCGAGTTCAAAGCCAGCCTCAGCAACGGCGAGGCGCTAAGCAAGTCAGTGAGACCCTGTCTCTACATAAAACACAAAATAGGGCTGGGGATGTGGCTCAGTGGTCAAGTGCCCCTGAGGGTCAAGTGCCCCTGAGTTTGATCTCCAGTACCAAAAAAAAGAAAAAAGAAACACAGGAGTTTATTGGCAAGACAGACAGGAGCTCAACAGCCCAAGAAATGTGAAGACCATTTGGAAAATGACAGATCAGAGCAATCACAAAGGTGTAGTCTCTCCAAGATCCACTGTCAGAATGAATCAGCTGCAGCCATCTTCAGACTTCATGTCTATCTGCTGAGCCCCAGTTTCCTTGAAGAGAATTGGATTGACTCACTTTGGTTATGTGCTTTTCCTTCAGCTGGACAACTTTATTGGTAGGACCTAATGGTGAAGGGTGAGAATGGAAGAGGAGAAAGTTATTTTACCAAAAGAAGGTGCTGTGGATGATGGCCAGGCCAAACAGCAGATGTCTATCACACAGGCCTGCTAAGAGCCATGGTCCTAAAGCCCACCTGGATTGTAAAGACAGGGGACAGAGGTGAGCTGAGTCATATAGTGCAAAGCTGATAGTATGTTTGCAGTGCAGTACTGGAAAGTGATAAAACCGATGATATCCTTCTAGAAGAAATTTAGAAATCACAAAAAAAGTCTAGAGAATTTTGTTGTTGTTTTGAATGCTGGGAACTCAAATCTAGGGCCTTGTGCATGCACTGCACCAGTGAGCTATTCCCCCAAGCACAGAAAAGAGAATTTCAAACACCATCTGTAATCCTACTTCTCAAAGAAAGCCACAGTTAATTTTTTTAGGTTGTTTCTCTCCTTTTATGGATTCTTTTTCATGAAGTTGAGATCATACTGTGTATATGAATTGACATTTAATGTTTAAGCAAGAACCTTAATCCCACAAATGTTAGAGGAATATCTCTGTGGCATTGGCCTATTGAACAGACATGACCTGTAGCTGCCCTACCTGTGGAAGAGGCGGAAGGGACCTTTCCATAGTTCTGCCAACACTGGGGCCCAGGCAAATACTGCCCAGCTTGGGAAGCTGCCAAAGCCTGGCCTTCGTTCCAGAGGACATTCTCTCTGGACACAAACCAAGGTGAGTGGGAACTTCCATGGACCCCGTCTTGTGTAGGGAAGGGGCTATCACCTCCTTGTTAGAGTCTATGGAAGCTTCTTTTTTGTTTTTGTTTTTGTTTTTGACTCAGGAGATGAGCCTATAGACCATCCCCATGGGTTTTAGTAGGTTCTGATGAATTTCAACATTGTCCTTCTGACATGAATAGATCATATTTTCATCTATTCTTTAAAGCAGCTTTCCCTTTATTTAGTCACTTCATGATGTTAAGAATATTCTTCATGAAGGTTGAAATCACCAGGAAGGTGGTATAAAGGAAGAATCCTGGTTGAAATATAGCCATAGCCATCTTAATAATGCACCGTGGGGATTCAGATGTGTGTATTTAAGCTCTTGAATCTGTGTATTTAACAAGTAAAAACAGAGTTTGCCTATTTCAACCTTTGCTGACATTTGCTAAGGGATGGAATTCAAGGGGATAGAAGAGTTCAGAAGTCTGTCATATGGAGCTAGAGGAATCCGAACCCCTTCTGCAGTCAACTCTCAGGAATGAGTAGCCATGTTCCTGTGGACAAGAGTCTGCCTCTCAGAATTGGATAAATATTGTGTAAAATCTTTTTTTTTTTTTTTTTTTTTGAGACAAGATCTCACTATCTCACTATATTGAGCAACAGGCCTCAAACTTGAAATTCTGATTTGCCTCCCAAATAGATGGGACTACAACCATGTGCCACCATTCCCGGCTAAAACCACTCATGAAGGGCATTGGCTTTCACCTATAGAAGACTATCATTCAACTTTGCTGTTTGATTCACTCCATGTGGCTCGAGGGTACCTCCAGGGACACTTGTTTTCTTTGCCAAGACACTTCGCCAGCACACAGGGGCCTCTCAGGTCAAGGCTGGGGAATGCCAAGCCACTGGGAGCACCAGGCTCGGTCTAGTGACACCCCAGGGACTTTGGCTGTGGGGACTCCAGCCTCTCTGACTCCTCCTTCTACCAGCCCTTACTCCACTTCTCTAGGTTTCCAGTCACACATGGAATCGTGGCTCCCTAGTTCACATCTCCAGCCCAACTTCATTCAACGTCTAGACTCACTTATCCACAGGCCCCTCCACAGTTCTACCTTAGGGTTGTCACTAGCCCCTCCTGTTTACCACATCCCCCAAACTTAGTCTTCTTGGTTTCTTGCCTCAGTGGTACCAAGAGGCTGCCACCTAGAGACCTGGGAGTCACGACTGATTCCACCCTTCATTCTCATTCTGTCAACTATATTGTTTAACTCATTCATTTGGTTATGCAGTGAATAAATTTTAAGCACCTACTGTGTGCCACTTACTGTTAGGTATATAGTAGTTAAGGTCTCTGACCTTGGGCTTTTAGTGTAGTTAGGGAAACAGACAGATAATGTTTTATAAGAAATGTGTGTGGACTTATGAGAGGGTTTGGTCTAGGGGACAGAGAAGGCCTCCTCCAAGAGGAGCATGTAAATGGAGGTCTAAAGGATGCTTCAGGAATTAACCAGATTGAGGTCATGGGGTGGAGGGTCCAATTTCCAAGCAAGCAGAGCAGCAGATGTCTAAGTACTGTGTGGTAGAGATTCAGATGGAGAGAGTGTGGACTGGCCTTCGAGAAAATGCATGGCCTTCTGGGGAGGCCACTGTGGCTGAGGGGCATGAATAGGAGTAATAATGATAAGAGAAGAGACTTGAGGAGGTGGGCACAGGCCCTATTGTCAGCACCTTATAAGGATTTTAGTCCTTTTTGTTTTCTTGCAGTACTGGGGATTGCTCTACCACTGAGATATATTACCAGCCCTTTTTATTTTTTACTCTGAGACAGGGTCTCCTTACAATGCTGAGGTCTCACTAAGTTGCTGAGGCTAGCGTCAAACTTGGGCTCCTCCTGCTTCAACCTCCAGAGTTGCTGGGATTACAGGTCTATTCCACCACACCAGTCTCCTTTTTTCTTTTCTTTCCTCTATACCATGGAGCTACATCCCCAGTCCTTTGTATTTTTTATTTTGAGACATTATCTCACTAAGTTGCCCAGGCTGGCTTCAAATTTATGATCTTCCTGCCTCAGCCTCCCAAATTGCTGGTATTACAGACATGTACACGTTGGATTATACCCAACAGATTTAAGTCCTTTTTTAAAGAGGGTAGAAAAGACTGAGGACTTTTAGGGCAAGAGTTGAGTGGGTGGAGAGGTTAAGCAATGATAGATTTATATATAAAACTACTCTGGCTACAATGTAGAGAACAAACTGATTGGGCCTGAGTGAATGTGGGGGGAAGGCGATCTTACCAGCTTCCTCCTGGCCATCCATATAACCATGATCCCCAGTCCAAACTGTCTTTGTTCCCCTGCCCCACTTTTCATACTGAGGATTGAACCCAGGGACGTTTAACCACTGAGCCACTTCCCTCGCTTTTTGATTTTTAAATTTTGAGACAGGGTTGCTGAAGGCCTTACTAAATTGCTGAGGCTGACTTTGAACTTGTGATCCTCCTGCCTCAGCCTCTTGAACGGCTGGGATTACAGGCATGTACCACCATACCTGGCTACCTTTCAACTTTCATCAATAAAGCAACTAAGACCCTGTTTCAAAATATAAAAGGTTCAGTGGTAAAGCACCCCTGGGTTCAATCCCTTTCCCTTCAAAAAGCTTCCATCAATTAAAAAAGAAAAGTGATGATCCTTCATTGGGCTCAAAATACAGTTCAAACTCCTTTGTCTGGCCTACAAGTCCCTTCAAACCTGGCCATTATCTCCCTCTCCAGTATCACATCCAACTAATTGTCCTCAAGTACCCTATTAAGTCCATGAAAAGGAGAGATGGAGCCAGGCAGCAGTTCAAGGCTTCTCTGGTGCCCCAGAAGTACCACAGGCCAGATCTGAGGCTGAGTCCATGGTCCAGGAGGGTGATCCAAAGTAGAGCACAGGAAATGCTGTAGTGAGGGTTTTAGGCCACTGTCTACAACCAGAGTGTCAAGGACCAACACGTGGGATACAATCAGGTACAAGGTATCTGGGGGCTTGGACACAAGACCAGAGATATAGTTGCTCAGAGATGGTGACCAAGGACAGGGCTCTGAGCACAGAAATCCTGCTTGAGGGCAGGATCCCCACTTGTGGAGAACTTAGTTTCCAGGACAGCCTGGATCCCAGCCAGCCAAGAACAGGCAGTGTCAGGTCCTGGGTTTGGTCCCCTGTAGGGGTTTTGGGTGAGGGGAATGTGCAGGACTTGATATTTGGGACTCAGAAGGTCAAGGACAAAGGCTGATATGAGGAGGACTTGATAGGAAGAAGACAACTACATGTAAGTTCTTTATAGTCTTCCTGCCTGGAACCAGAAAGAATCCCAGAGTAAAAAGAGCAAGGCTAAGCCTCCGGCAGGACCAGAGGTAGAAGGACCTTGAGAAAGGAACCGGGCAGCTCCTGCCATGGCCGCACCAAGATCAACACATCAATCCATGACTCATCCTCAGAGCACACACAAGTCAGGGACGTTCAAGGTTAGTCCATGAACCCAGGAGCCAGGATTGTTTGGGAGACCCACCCATGTGAAGGTGAATGAAATCTCAACATTAGTGTGCTGCTGAGAGTAGCTCTGTAGCTCCTTAGGGGTCTCTGGAGACCATGACTGGGTCCGGTTCACATGGCAACCAGAAGATTATGACATACTCAGAGGATGGTGAGGTCACAGAACACAAGCCTTAAAGTACGTGAGCCATGTGGGCCTCATTTATTTTTAAAAGAAACCTCTGAGAAGAGCTTAGAACAATTTTTTCCCCCGAGTGCCATTTCCCAAAGGTACTCACAGAACAATAAGGTGTGACTGTAATGGCTGCACTGAGTTGTCTTTTGGACAGTGTTAGAAGGGACATAAAGAAGGTGGACAGAGAACTAAGACAGTTGAGATGCATCGATGAATTCAGCACCCGATGCCTGTGCGACCTGTACATGCACCCATACTGCTGCTGTGACTTGCACCCCTACCCGTACTGCCTGTGCTACTCCAAACGATCGCGCTCCTGCGGCCTGTGTGACCTCTACCCGTGCTGCCTGTGTGACTACAAGCTGTACTGCCTTCGCCCGTCCCTCAGGAGTTTGGAGAGGAAAGCCATCAGAGCCATCGAGGACGAAAAGAGAGAGCTTGCCAAGTGAGAGAACTCCCTTTTAGATCTTTCTCGTTGGTTTTATCAGCCTTATCAGTTGGGGGAAGGGGGGAAGGGGTGTGACAACTGACCCTTGAACAAAGATAAAAAGCGTTCAAGATCATGACTCTGGTGACTTAGGAAAGATTTAAGAAGAGAGTAAATGGGTCCATGATGGGAATGGTGAGATTCTCCAAAGACAATGGAACGATGTCGACTGGCAACCGTTGGTGGTGGTTTATAGCGGGAGTGCCAACTTGACAAATTAGGTGGCTTTAATGAGGAAAAGAAATAGAGGGTGTCATTAAAAAGCTATTGGAAGCAGCAAACTGAACATTTTTTCTGGTTATGAGTAAAGTGATTTGAGTATATTTGGACTTTACAGAAATGTCTGCGGGACAAGTCATAATAATTGATCAAATCATTAATGTTTGCCAGAGGCTTTAGGAGCAGGAGAACAAATGGAACGATAGAGGCATTTCCTTCATTTTGTGGGAAAATATTTCTTCCCTTCCTCCCAACTCCAGGCAAAGACTTAAAGTTCCTCTGGAGTCGGGGCCATTATACTGGTGTCCCCCTCCTATTCCAGAAAAGCTGTGCAAATAAACTACAGAACTGAGTTGCCACCGCCAGATTTAGACTTGGGTGGGTTTTCATTGAGTTGGGGAATTTAAAGACTGTTTTGGTTTTGATTATATTTTCTTTTTTTGCCTGGAGCAAAGAAGGAAACTTTTCTGTCTATATGAGCCGTTTAGTCTGCTACTACTGATGAAAAAGGTGGCGGGAAGCATCGTCCTCTGGGTAACTAAATTATGGTACATCTAAACATGGGGACCATATGTTAAAAGGGTGAATGAGGCATTTTTATGTATTGAGGTGGTAAGTGAAAAAAGCAAGTACAGAGAAGAACTATGTTTAATATGGTCCTGTTTTTTAAAAGAAAAGCATAGAAAGATGAGATGCCTGGGAAAATAGACCATGGGTGGGTGGGTGGGTGTGTAGAGGGGGAGTCCCTTGACAACAGTGACAGTGGTGTTTCATTGGAAAGGGCAATAGGACAGTTATTGTCGAGGTCATCAGCCTCGGCCAAAGACCAGGACTGGCCCTCCCTCAGAGGCTGGAATGGAGCATTCACCTGCAGATTCATCCACATTCTCTTTGAACCATTGTTTATTTTTACTCCTTAGGGAATCGAGTTTATAAACTGTTCACATTGTGAGGAAGGACTCCTCGTGAGCGGGTCTGTGCCCACTCCCCCCACACCCCAGGTCTTCTGAGCTCCCCTCTTCCCTCTTCACATCCCTCAGGGGGCAATACCTCCCTGTCCTCATCAGGCCTCTTATCCTTCTTCAGGAGGCCCTATTTCCTGGTGCTCAGTTGGCACAACTTTAAGTTTCATTCCCAGCAGAGTAGTTCATACAAGAGGTAATGCTTTCTCTAGTTGGTGATGCTTATTCCGACAGTGTTTGGGTCTTAGCTGTGGTTTTTTCTTCTTCTGTGCCAGCAGCAGTATGTGAAGCTGGGGGATTCCTTACATTAATTCCTGGATCTCTGAACAGATAACTCCAGGACCATTTTAGAAATGACCTCAGGCTTGCCCTCTTTTATCTCTTCTTTTTCTTCCCGTCATACTACCTTGTGAGATTTCTATGTTCTATTTCTGACAGCTTGACATCTCACTATCCAAAAAGGGCTTAGTGTCACCTGTAATCCTAAATCTTCAATTTTCCTGAATAGGGGTTAAAATGTTAAGCCCTGATCCCAGCTCCAATCTCAGAGGACTCACACTGTTAATATTTTTTCTTCCAGTGAAATACCTCTTCTTTCTTATCTCTAAATTAGCTGCTGATCCATGACTAAATAGATCCAGAAATATTATGTCGATACAATTTTTTAAAAACAATCTTTGGTGTGAAACATTGTCCAAGGCTCTATGGGTTTAGAATTCATATTCACATGACCTTTCACCCTTTCAAAGAATGCTGAGGCGTTGGTTAGTTATGACATGTCTTTTCAGATGTCATGCTGTGTTGTCCAGAAGGTTCTTTGTTCCTGGTCTGCAGTTGCCTCAGCCCCACTGAAATTACTTTCTATGCGAGAGCCAATCTGCTCTGTCTGGATATTACTTTAACAATTGGTAAAAACCCTTGGCCAACAATTTTTAAATTTCACTTATAAGTTTCTTGAGCATTCCTGAGTATCTGTCATTTGATATATACATGTAATATATATACATAAAATACATATTATATACATATAATATATATATGGATATATATGTATGTGTGTATGTGTGTTGTATATATGGTTCTTTTCTTTAGACCAGACATAAAACTCACTTCCATTGTTTCTTTTCTTTCTTTCTGTTTTTTTGTGGTACCTATGGCCTTGTGTCCATTCTTTTTTTTTTTGTACCAGGGATTGAACTCAGGGGCACTCGACCACTGAGCCACATCCCCAGCCCTATTTTGTGTTTTATGTAGAGACAGGGTCTCACTGAGTTGCTTAGCACCTCGCCGTTGCTGAGGCTGGCTTTGAACTCGCAATTCTCCTGTCTCAGCCTCCAAAAGTGTTGGGATTACAGGTGTGCGCCACTGCCCCCAGCTCTTGTGTCCATTCTTGCTTGAGCAGCTGCTTCAAAAGCCAGTGTCAGCCAGGTGTGATGGCAAATACCTGTAATCCTACCTACTACTTGGGAGGCTGAAGCAGGAGGATATCAAGTTTGAGGTCAGCCTGGGCAACTTAGCCAAGACTCTGTCTCAAAATGAAATACAAAGGACTGTGGGTGCAGCTCAGTAGTAGACTGCTTGACTACTGTGGGTACTCGCAAGGCCTTGGGTTTAATCCCCAGTACCACAGGAGTTGGGGTAGGGGAGGCAGTGTCTTAGTAGGCACCCAATTTTAGCATTTTTGTTTCTTTGGCTTCTTCAATGTTCCTGTTCCTTCCCCAGTCACCTTTTGCACCTCAAGCAGTGCCCCTGACTCATCCTTGCTCTTCTGGATCTAGAAGGACTGAGATAACTGAATTTGGTTTCCTTGGGGGAAGCCGCACATCAGCCTGCATTGTTTGTTCCTGATTAGCTGCTGCCCTTCATGGGTTTCCCAGTCCTCATTACTAAAGCTGGAGGAACAAACCAGCTCCAACCCATCCTCAATCCTGACCATAGCTTACGATCTAATGAACAGATGCAGGTGTGGCTCTGACACCTGGCTCGAGTCCCTGTGGCCAATCTTGGTTTGCAGTTGTACCTTGAGCTATGCTGACCTCACCCTTTGTACCCTTCTTTGGTCCCTAGAAATGTGGTTCCATCCACTCACCCAAGCACCTATGGTTGGCCTGAATCTGAACATGAAATTCCCTCCAAAGTCCCCCCAGAAGGCCACCTCAAAACTTCAAAAATCTGCCCTCTCATTTCTTGTCTGGATTCCCCTACACACTCATGAGTTTGAGGTTTTCATGAAGTCTTCTCTCAGGCAGTCTGTTCTGGACTGGGGCTTTATGGGCTGGTGAAAGAGTGGCTTTCCACAGAGAGCCAGCTTCCCTGTGTCCTGTGAGAGGCAGAAGAGTTGTCCCCTGGTTGCCCTCTCATCATAATCTCTTTGTACCCGTAGTCTTGGAACCCAGTCCCCCTTGGTTGCAAGGGCAGGAGTTGCCACCTAAGCCCAAAGCAGTTCTTTCTTCCTGTGTGTGTGTGTGTGTGTGTTGTGTGTGTGTGTCCCTAGGGGTGGAACCTAGGGGAGTTATACCACTGAGCTACACCTCCAGCCCTTTGCATTTTATTTTGGGATAGAGTCTCACTAAATCACCCAGGCTAGCCTCAAGCTTACAATCTTCTTACCTCTTGAGTAGTTGGGACTACAACCATGTGTCACCACACCCAGGTGGTGAAAAGCATTTAGTTTGACCTTATTGTTTAATGATATAGGACTTGGGCCTTGGTCACTTAAAACTCAGATTTTGTCTGGGTCTTGGTTTTTTATTAACTGGTGTGAAAAAATAACTACATTCTGAAAAAAATCAAGTGATATGTTGGTTTTGAAAGTAGTATTGGGGAAGTTGTTGGGTTTTTTTTTTGTTTTGCATCTATAGCACTGGTTACTTGAAATAAAATAAAAGCTTTCTGAAGTTGCTTTTTTAATCAGGAAAGAAAAAAAAACACCTCAGATTTTGGTTAAGTCCATTCAAGGAAGGAATGTTGAAGACTTATCCTTTATTGAGTGAAATCTGTGTACCCAGTACTTCACAGTCACTCAGTTATCCTAGGGTCACTTTGGGCTGTTATTATCTCTATCATCTTATAGATAATGAATTAGATCCAGGACAACATTCTTTTTTTTTTTTGGTACTAGAGATTGAACTCAGGGGCACTCGACCACTGAGCCACATCCCCAGCCCTATTTTGTGTTTTATGTAGAGACAGGGTCTCACTGAGTTGCTTAGCACCTCACCATTGCTGAGGCTGGCTTTGAACGCGTGATTCTCCTGTCTCAGCCTCCCAAAGTGCTGGGATTACAGGCTTGCGCCACCGCGCCCGGCTCCATGACAACATTCTTGATCACTAAGACATCACAGAGCCCTGACTTGAAGACACATTTGCCTGAGTCAGAAATTCATGTGCTTCACCACCTGGTCAGTGGTTCTCAAAGTGTAGTCCCTGAATCAGCAATAGCAGCATCACCTGGCACTTATTAGAAATGCAAATTCTCAACTCTACACCACACCTTCTGAATCTGAAACTCAGGGAGGGGGGCACCCAGACACCTGTGTTTTATCCAGCCCTGCAGGGAAGTGAGATGCAGCTGTACCACAACTACCCACGCCCTATTGAGTGACATTGTCTACCATATCAATACAAAAATCTGGGGAAGGGAGAAGTGGCGGGGGAAAAAAAAAGGAGAGAGGGAAAAAAAGGAGAAAAGAAAGGGAAGGATGTGTTTACATGGATGGATCTTTGGAAAAAGTCTAAACACAGAAGAAAAGCAAAGTATTCCAACAAAGCTTAGAGGAAAGCCTGCTTCTCCTTGCTCTTGGGTGGATATAGTAATTTTTGACATCTTCCTTTATTCAACACAGGGATGAATATGAGTTATATCTGTATGAAGATGGCTGCTTATATAGCTCATCATGGGCATGGGTGGTGTGTTTCACGTTCAGGAATGTGGTCTGATGTGCAGGTGAAACTCAGCTTCAGCAGAGCACAGTGAAAAGCACCAGCACAGAGTGCAGGCACAGGTGCCTGTGGTCTGACACTGTCCCCAGCTTTTCTATGAGTCTTCAACGGAAAACCAAAGGAACTGATTGCCCTGTGTGTACCCCAGCTAAGCTTCAGCTCCGTGATGAAAGCATAGGAGGCAATCTCCCTTTGCCCAGAACCCCAGAGAGCCATGGGAAATCCCATTTAGGCTGAGAGGTTCCTCACCAGGCCAAGTCAAATTGCAAGTTCAGAGCTGAGTCTAATGAGCAAAATGTGACTCCTGCAAGTTCCCTTAAACCCACGCATTCTTGCTTATAACCACTGAGCTAAACACAAGAAGAGACCTGACCTGGCCAAGAGTTTTAGATGATTTCTCAAAAGACCCCCAGTGTGGGACTGCTGTACAGCTGCTGCAGGGCCACAGGAGCCAAAGTGGTAGGAATAGGAGAGAAAAGGGGGAACCCAGCAACAAAATGCATGAAGTTGCATTTTGGGATTCAGGTGTCTAAGAGGAGGTGGACCCAGGAACTGGCCTTGTCTGGTGGGTCTGGCTCCCAGATCCATCTCCTACAGATGGCAGAAGGGCTTAGTCTGGCAGAATCTGCCCAAGCAGCCTCTGGGGCCCTAGAAACCCTATTTGGGGTCTTTGGCCTTCTTTTGGTAGTCCAAGCCCCATCTTTACGGCAGGATTTGATGCTATTTGACTCAGCCCATGTGCACACTGGGGAGATTCTGGGAAACTCTGAGAGCCTACTCTGCTCAGTGCTTCACTTATGGCCTTGGCTGCTCTGCTTTAAACTCTGATCTTATTTTTTTTTTTTTTTGGTACTAGGGATTGAACCCAGGGATGCTTTACCACTGAGCCATGTCTCCAGCTTTTATTTTTTACTTTGAGACAGGGTCTCACTAAGTTGCCAAGGGTCTTGCTAAATGGCTGAGGCTGGCCTCAAAGTTGCGATCCTCCTGCCCCAGCCTCCTGAGTCACTGGTATTACAGGGATGCCCAGCTTCAAGCTATGATCTATCTAGAGAGGGCAACGTATCTAGAGTTTGCACTGTTTTCCACATTTTTGTGAGTTATCCTCTGCCCATCTACTGAGACAGTGTGCTTGGTCTCTGGCTTGTTCTCAGAGATAGTAATTTCAGAGTCCAGTTCTCTGCCTTTCTTCTTAGGGTATCCCAATACACCCAGGGCAAAAAAGATTATTGTACCCCTGCCACCCTCAGATACTTTGGAGTTGGGGATAGAAATGGAGCTGAGTGACTATTACAGTCCTCTGGGTATGTTACTCAAGTTGTTTCTATTTGTCTCAGTGCCTCCTTGGACTAAGTTCTACTTGATTATCTTGTAATTAGCCATTAAGAGTCTTGGTTTAGGGGATGGGGTTATGGCGCAGTGGTAGCGTGCTCGCCTAGCATGCATGAGGCACTGGGTTCGATCCTCAGCATCACATAAAAATACATTCTGTCCGCCTACAACTAAAAAATAAATATTAAAAAAAAAGAGTCTTTGTTTATAATTTTCAGTACAAGTGGTTCACAATATTAAAGCAATCCTATGAAGGCTTGTCCAGTGAAAAGTGGAGATTAAATTCAGTGTGTGTAGCATGAATTTTTTTTTTTTTTGATACCTTGGATTGAACTCAGGCATACTCGACCACTGAGCCACATCCCCAGCCCTATTTTGTGTTTTACTTAGAGACAGGGTCTCACTAAGTTGCTTAGTGCCTCGCTGTTGCTGAAGCTGGCTTTGAACTCGCGATTCTCCTGTCTCAGCCTCCCAAAGTGCTAGGATTACAGGCATGCACCCACATCCATCTGTGTGTAGCATGAATTTAAAAGCACACACAAAACTCTGTATGTAGACATACACACACACAGAAAAAGTATAACACCAAAGAGTTAAGTGTTGTATGGGATTATGAGTATTTTTTAAATAGTTCATCTTTTTGTTTATATTTTCTGGACCTGTATAACTTATGTAACAAAAAAGAAGTAAATGTTTAAACAAAATTCAGCATATAAAGGCAATACAGTGATAATCACATGTGCATCACAGTTATTGTAAAGATTAAATGGAATGATCTTTTTAACATGCTTAGCACTTTTCATGGCATATTGTAAACAAACAAACAGCAACAATAAAAAAAGACAAAAGCCTAACAACCTAACCATGGACCAATCAACATTGCAAATATTTTTCATGCATTAACTAGTTTAAACCTCACAACAACACAATGAGGTAGGAGACTACTTATTGTCCCAGTTTTACAGATGAGGAAACAGACACAGAGAAATTAAGAAACGTGTCCACATGGCAGAGCTGGGATTTAAACATAGATACTCTAGAGTCTATGCTCTTGGGCACTTGGATTTACTAGCTCTTGACGTACCTAACTGATCAATTAGTGTGAGCTGCTGTTAATTTCTTATTGTTAAGGACGTACATGGTAGGACATGAGTAGCAACAGTTAGCTTCTCTAGGAGCCATGGCAATGGCATTTGACAACCAGTGCTGATTCGTAGCATTTTCCACTTGCTGTGGTGTAAATATTCCCACAATGATTGATTTTGAACTATTAATGTGAAGTCGCTAATTCACATTAATTCACATAATGGGGAGCTGGGGAAAAAACACAGAATGAGCTCTTGCAGGCTGTTAGAATCCCAACCAGCATGCCACTGGTGGGTGGTCCCACATCTGATGGACACAGCCCTGCCAAAAGGACCGAATTCCTGCTGGCACCAGGTCACTAGAATCTGGAGCCACCTCACAGCAGCAAGAGGATCCAGGCCTAGTGGGCACAACCAGGCCAGGTCTCTCCTGCCCTGTTGTTTGCTGATGGAGCTTTTCAAGTCAAGTGTCTGTGTGATTGTCCAGTGGCAGAGCTGTCAGTCATATTTTTATTTTTTATTTTTTTAGACAGAGTCTTACTGTATTGCCCAGGTGGTGGCTCTCAAATTCCTGGGCTCAAGCAAACCATTTGCCTTTCTAAGTAGCTGGGACTACAGGTGCATGCCTATGGACACCTAGCTTTGACAGACATCTTAAGCATGTAGAGTTTAAATGGTATCTGTTCAGTTGTGTCCCATTTTTAAAAAATACTGTCTATATATAATTGTAGTAACAATGATGATATTGGTAATATTTAAGCAAGATTTGCAATATGCCAAGCATAGCTTTAAGTAAAATGCTATCATCTCATCTAATCCTAGAATGGTGCTGTGATGCAGGTATTATTATTGTCTCTACTCTACAGATGAGGAAACCGAAGCACAGAAAGGTTAAGGAACCCACCCATGGTTCCCTAATTAATAAGAGAAAGAGCTAGAATTGCAACACAAGAGAAAGATCTGAATGGCCAACCACCCATTCGTTGTCAACAGAGGCCAACCTGTAGGGCAGCGTGATGGACTCTCACTTTTTACATTATACATTTCTATAAAATAGATTTTTTCATCATGACCGGTGTTAGCTTTTGCTGTTAATAAAAGAGAGAGAGATTAAAATACGGCTTCTCGGGCTGTGTCTGGGTTCTGAGGTCTGAGCTCCCTCCTCTCATCCTATCCTCTTCATTCCAGGCTCAGAAGAACAACAAATAGAATCCTGGCCTCCTCCTGCTGTAGCAGTAACATCCTGGGGTCCGTGAACGTGTGTGGCTTTGAACCTGATCAGGTCAAAGTGCGCGTGAAGGACGGAAAGGTGTGTGTGTCCGCTGAACGGGAGAACAGGTACGACTGCCTCGGATCCAAAAAGTACAGCTATATGAACATCTGCAAGGAGTTCAGCCTGCCGCCATGTGTAGACGAAAAGGACGTAACGTACTCCTACGGGCTCGGCAGCTGTGTCAAGATCGAGTCTCCATGCTACCCCTGCGCTTCTCCCTGCAACCCCTGCAACCCCTGCAATCCCTGCAATCCCTGCAGCCCCTGCAGCCCCTGCAACCCCTGCAACCCCTGCAACCCCTGCGACCCCTGCAATCCCTGCTACCCCTGTGGGAGCCGATTCTCCTGTAGGAAAATGATTTTGTAAATTGTGCTTAGGAATCCATGTCTTAGCAGAAGTCAGGTACTCCAGCCAGGCAGCTCTTCCAGCATTTCTCTTCCCCTTCCCATGGCCCTTGTTGTTCAAGTACATAGGAAACTGAATACATAACTGCAACCTGCTGCTGTCGCGTGCGAGTCTTTTTGTTCCGCCTACTCTAGGAGCCCTGCGCTTAGCGGGCATGGGAAGGATGGATGGCTGGGATACTGAGATGTGCTCTCCTGTGTCGTCCTCCATACACAGCTAGCTCCAAGCCAAGTTCCAGGAAGCATCGCTGGATAGTCTTGCCAACTGATCCAATGAAATAGCCCAGCCCAGAAACTACATGGTCACAGTAGACACAGAGTACCCAGCATTGAAGACAATCACTTTTTTTTTTTTTTCTTTTGGTGGTACTGGGGATGGAACCCAGGTGTGCTATACCGCTAAACTATATCACAGCCCTTTTTATTTTTTTTATTTTGAGACAGGGTCTCGCTCAATCGACCAGGCAGGCCTTGAATTTGCAGTCTGCTCGCCTCAGCCTCCCGAGTTGCTGGGGTTGCAGGCAGCATCACGCTTGATTCTATGGCAGCTGTCTCTTTCCCTCAATTCCTAAAACTGGTTTTAGGCATAGAAGTTCAGCTCCAAGTTCAGGAATGGAAAAGTACAGCTTTCACAAAATGATAGTGTAGTTCTCCTGAATTTGGATCCTCATGGACAGAAGCCACTGAGCTATTCTGATTGTTAGGACAGAAATAGGAGTAAAGGGAAAAACAAGATGATGGGGAGGGATGGTTTCAAACCTGGCTGTCAGCTGGGCAACTTGGGAGGCTGAGGCAGGAGGATTGCAAATTCAAAGCTAGCTTTTTTTTTTTTTTTTTTTTTTTGGTACTAGAGATTGAACTCAGGGGCACTCGACCACTGAGCCACATCCCCAGCCCTATTTTGTGTTTTCTGTATAGACAGGGTCTCACTGAGTTGCTTAGTGCCTCGCCATTGCTGAGGCTGGCTTGGAACTCTCCATTCCCCAGTCTCAGCCTCCCTAAGTGCTGGGATTACAGGCTTGCACTACTGCGCCCAGCTTCAAAGCTAGCTTTTATCCTGCCTCTAAATAAATAAATAAATGACCAGGAATGTAGCTCAGTAGAGCACTGCTGGGTTTGATCCTCATACCACAAACAAAACAAAACAAAATAAAACAACTCTGACTCTTAGAGGGAAACTAAAACCCTCTAGTTTGCATAGTAAGTCTTTTCATTAGCCTCAGCTGCATAAGAGTTGAAGTGGTGATTCTTAGCCTTGGCTGCACATGGGAATTACTTGGGAAAATTTAAACATATGCATGCTGGAGCTGGGTGTATAGCTCAGTGATACAGCAGTTGCTTAGCATTTGCAAGACCCTGGGTTTGATCCCCAGTACTACCCAAAGGAAAAAAATATATATATACTTTTGGTACTGGGGATTGAACCATTGCCTCAAGCATACTAGGTGAGCACTCTACCACTGAGTTATGTCTCCAATCTTTTTTTCTTTTCTTTTCTTTTTTTTTTGTATTTTGAGATAAGTTCTCACTAAGTCGTCCAGGCTGAACTTGCAATCCTCCTGCCTCAGCCTCCTGAGTAGCTGGGATTACAAGCATGTACCACTGCACCTGGCCCAAAAACTTCTTCCAAAGAAGAAGAAAATACAGATGTCTGGATCTTCTCTCCAGAGATTCTAATGTAATAGATTTGAGAGGCAACCTGGGCATCAAGATTTTTAAAAGCTTCCCGAGGTAATTCAAGCATACAGCTAAGATCAGGAAGCTCTGGGTGAGATCTTAAAGTCTTTTCTTTAAAAGCTTCCTTCAAGTTCAAGATTGAAATATATCGATGTTGTTAGCAGACATATTTTGCTTTCAATCAAGGGAACTAATGGCCTTCTATTACAAGTGGTGAATAAAGAACATTGAACATTCCCAAAATGTAATACCTAGCAACTAGGTTTAAATGCATATATTTGTGTGTGCTAAATTGTAGAGTTGCCCTCATGTCTTGCCACATTTTGATTATATGTTCACAAATATTCTAGTTTCTAACTTATAATTTTTTTTTTAGTACTGGAGATGGAACCCAGGATCTTTTACATGCTACGCAAGCACTCTGCCACTGATCTCCATCCCCAGCCTTTTTATAAATTTTATAAATTTCCCAGGTTGGTCTTGAACCTGCCTCAGTCCTCCAAGTAGCAGGGATTACAGGCGTGCACCACCATACCCAGTTAAAGTTATATTTTTTTTCTTTTTTGTGATACTAGGGATTCAACCCAGAGGTGCTCTCCCACTGACCTATATTCCCAGAACTTTCATTTTTTTTTTTTTTTTAATTTTGAGACAGGGTCTCCTAAATTGCAGAGGCTGGCCTTGAACTTGTCATTCTGCCTCAGCTTCCTGAGTCACTGGGGTTACACTTGTGCGCCACTGCTCCCAGCTTTTAAGTTGTAAACATTTTTAACAAATTTCATCCTATAAAGTCAATGTAATCTCACTGGGGTCCTAATTCCTTGAACAAGTGGGGGACATTTGCCCTCTGGAAGGGGACATTCCAGAGCATTTCCAGGAACAAACAGTTCATTTTTCTATTCACCCACCCACTTACTCACCCTCCCATTAGTCCAGCCATTCACCCATTTATCCATCATCCTGCCTGCCAGACTTCCTCATTTGAAATCCCAGGTACTGTGCTCTGAAACAGGGAGGAAAATACCTTTTCATGAATGCTTTAAATTAAATACAAGGATGGGGTGCTGTGGAGGAATGGAGAAGGTAAAGTGGGGGAGTTCCAAAGAAACTGGATTTAAAAGGGCTAGGAAAGGGCAGGGGAATCTTCCAGACTGGCCATAGGCATTTCCATGGTGTGTATCGTGGACATCATTGCCTAATAGAATGCCTCAGGCCTCCAGAGTCCGGCCTGTGGAGAATGGTTTTCCTCGCCACTCTCACTGGGAAAGACTTTATAGAAAGACAAGTGGTTATTGACTGAGAACCTGCTCTGAGTGGGGCCCAGTGCCAGGAGCTATTGGTTATAAGTACCTTTCCAGGAACTTCTGTAGGGGAAGGCCAGACTAACATCCATGGCATAATTGTCAAAGCGCTTGACAGCGTGTAACCAGAGCTACGTTGTCTGAAGTGCCCTCTAACATCAGCAAAGTGCATTTGGGAGGTGAAGCCAGCCAGTCAAGGGGACTGGGCGTGGGTGTGGGCCTTGTCGGAGGCCTTGGGGAGAAAGCACATAGCAGGGCTTATTCCATGAACTGAGAACAGGGAGGAAGCAGATCTGAGAAGAAACATTCGCTGTTTCCAATTGTCAATGGACCCCTGGGTTTGGACAGTCCTGCCATGGTTTCGAATGAAGTTTTGTAGATCAGAGTCCAAATGTAAATGCTTTACTTGATCTGCATAATGGACAACAGGTGGAGGTGACTCTTGAATGGACAGAGACAAGAAATTGGCCCAGAAGGGAACTGAAAGATGAGACTCTATGTCACTGTCCATGTGTGTAATGGATGAATGCCTAGATTAGATAGATATTCTACCTTTTAATTAGTGTGCTTGGTAAATAGTGTTGAATTAAGGTTGAAGATGAAGATAATTGTCTTTGTGTTCATGGAATGTATTCCAGAACTAAAGAGCCATTTAATTGTATCATGACTAAAAAATTTCTTGGGCATAGGACTGAGAGGAATCTATACCAAATGACTACCATATATTGTTTGATTACCTTCAAAACTCATATAGTGAGTATTTTACAAAATTACATTTATAATTCTCAGAAACTGTTCTTCAGTTCTTGTAAAATAGTTTTATTCAGTGAACTGTTCATATCCCCAAAACTAGTGGACTAAGTAACGGTTTTTAAATTATCTCAATTTATGGGGCTGAGGGTGTAGCTCAGTGGTAAAGCACATGCTTAGCATGTTTGAGACCCTAGCTTCCATCCCCAGAAACCATGAAGAAAGTAAAACAAAATTTTAACTTCTCTTCTCTACACAGAAATTCATTGTTCTGTCTGTTTCCCTCTTTCCCAAACACGATTGTCACAGACTGGAATAGGTTGGGACACTGTTAGAACATTATTCTGAGAGTTAAGGTAAAATTAATACTGCAACCAGAAAGTGGGAATTTGTAAGAAAAGTAAATGAGGAGAGGGATGGTAATAGGAAAGACAGTGGAAATAATTGGACATAACTTTCCTATGTTCTTATATGAATACATGACCAGTGTAACTCTACATTATGTACAACCACAAAAATGGGAATTTATACTTTGTGTATGTATGAGATGTCAAAATACATTCTATAGTCATATATAACTAAAAAGAACAAATAATTTTTTTAAGTAAATGGGAACATGTGAGGAGGCACATATTTATAATCCCAGAGACTCGGGAGGCTGAGTCAGGAATACCACAAGTTTGAGGCCAGCCTCAGCAACTTAGTGAGAACTTGTCTTTAAAAAAACAGCAGGGGGTCTTGGAGTGTTAGCCTAGTGGTAAAATGCCTCTGAGTTCAGTCCTCAGTACCAAAAAAAGAAAAGAAAGAAAATCCAGCATATTGCTGGGTGACCTGGTGAATTCCAGTGGAGTCTGTAGGGATTTTGGCCTTTATCATAGCACAGTTCTCAACAAATGGGGATGAGTCACATGACTTGTGATCATGAGAGGAAGACTGGCTCAGAAGTGACCCTCAGGGAGCAGCTGCTCTTGATGCTAACCTGGAAACACTTTTTTCCAGTTTGGAGAAATACAGTAAGTATTAGCTCTTTATCCCTGAAAATGTAACACAAAGCCAGAATGCATCCACCATTTAGGCATCTGGATCCTGATGAATGTATACAATTTGACAGTCATTAGTACCCATCTCCCCGAGCTACATCAAGCCTCGGTTACAGTACTAGACACACAGAGATCAGCAAACCTGGTGGACAGCCTACCACACTGTGAAGGCTCATAAACTGGGCCTTGAACTCATGGTACTTCAGGAGATGTCTCTGGAGCCAGAACATCAGGAAGGAGGTTCAAGTCTAGCAATCTCTGTTCCTAAGGCAACTGGCCTTAGTACCTCCTCCAGCAGAGAGCACTATCAAGGGCATGGCATGACCCTGTATGGTTGGAATAAATTCTTCTCTTGTGGGATGGGGGAACATCAAGCATCAGAAAGTTCAGGATTTCCAGTCTGGAAGGTTCTAGGGCAAGAAAGTCTTCCTCTTCTACTCAAACTTGGTGGTAACTGCATTTTCAAACTAAGAAAACTGGGGCACAAAGAGTTTTGAACTGGTTTGTGAACTTCTTTTTCCCTTTGGCAGGGATGCTTTATCTCTGCTCCTTTTGGGAAGACTTGAATGGCTGAAATCTTCTGGAGGCTTCTCTATTTGGCACCTGGGCTGGGATGGTGCTGGGGCTTAGCTTAGCTGACACTGCATCTGGTTTGTGATTTTAGATGAAAAACTTTATAGTGATGTAGAAAACAAACCTTATTTTACACATAAAGAACTGCATTTAGCCGGGCATGGTGGCAAATGCTTATAATTCTAGCAGCTTGGGAGGCTGAGGTGGGAAGATCACAAGTTCAAAAGCCAGCCTCAGTAACTTACTGAGACCCTAAGCAACTTAGTGAGATCCTGTCTCAAAATAAAAAAATAAAACAGGGCTAGGGATGTGACTCAGTGGTTAAGCACCCCTGGGTTCAATCCCTGGTACCAAACAAAACAAAACAAAAAAAACTGCTTTTACTGAAAATACAATATTTTAAAAACCACAATATTCAGCATTAAAAATGTTTCCACTAATAAAACATTTGGAATTAATAGTACTTTAAAAGGAATATGGTCACTATGTATTTGGAAACAATTATAACCAGACACAAACAAGCTTTATTCATCACTTTTCCCAATTATGTTTGTAGTTATTAAAACCATTTTCATTGAAATGGATCAAGGCTTAGTGTTGTTTCTATAAATAAAATGAACATGCATCCCAGATAATCTGGAATAGCCCAGATTTCAAATAACTGCACACTGGTTTGGGATGGGAAGATGTGGTCCCCACACGCCACCTGTGTGGTCATCAGGGTCTTCTGGTGGAAGGAGGAGGTAGTGTAAATCCTTCAGGTAACACCTGAGAACAATAGGAAAAAGGGAAACGAGGACAAAAAAGGTGTTGGGGACGAACTGGCAGCTGATGGAGAACTGTGCCAACGTGGCAGAGAGGCCTGGGGCCACAATTTGAGAAGAACAACCTGATAAGTTAGGCAGCTGTCCTGGAAGAGGAAGTTCTCTTGAGTGAGTATCTCAGCTGCCTTCCAGTATCATTGGTTCCAGAGGCTTATCAGCCTTCAGGACCTGACCATGGGCTTCTGAGGAGGCTCTACTTTCCAGGAGGTGAGGCCAGTTCTAGAAGGGTGGGCCCATAGTTTTCATTAGTAGGAGAAGCCTTCATTTCTTCATCTGAATCCACATGAGGACCTATTCTGTGTGGGAAGCCAGGCAGGATGCATGACACAAATCTTGGGCTTTGAGGAGTTTTCAACTCAGTGGGGAAGACGGATATATAAACTGGTTAAGTGATAATTCCAACATATCAAGAACTTCCATGGAGACAGCACTGAGGGACACTAGGAGAACAGGATGATGGGGTGACCAAGGGAGCCACTGTGGCTGGATCTCAGCCTTTCTATGTCTTCTTACCCTGTCAGTAGACGAAAGGGGAATAAACACACTCCACATTAAACTCCTCCTGGGTTGGTTTCAGCTCCTCTGTGAAGCTCCCTTGTCCTCCCAGTTTCCCTCTGCTCCTTGGCCTAGTTTCTCCCCTTCAAGGATCTGTCAGAGTCCAAGCAGCAAACAGTACACTCAGCTGGAATTTTGGAAGACTTTTCAATGCAGTGACTTTACAGAGGCACTGGGAAGCTGGACATGTGTGATAGGGGTGTTGACACACACAGCAACCACTCACAGGGGAAGCTGCTCTCATACTTGACCTTCAAGGCAGAGAAAAAGATGAAGTCCTGGACCAGGGGCTGCCTGAATGGGGCTGGGGTCATAAACGGATGGGGTATAGGGATAGTATGGATGGACGCAGGCAAACAAACTCTTCGGGTCTATTCTGACTTCTCCAATGTCAGGTCACATAGCTTTTTGCTGCTAAAACCACAGTTCTTGAAGAGACCCAGGAAAACTCTCATTATGCTGACCCTACCTAGAAAGCCCCAGGGATGGACCACACAGACGTCAAAGGCAAAATGCTTCACTATCCCCCAGGCCCTCTACTGTACTTCAGCATTTCTATCTATCTATCTATCTATCTATCTATCTATCTATCTATCTATCTATCTATCTAATCTACTTACTTACCTATCTCTATCTCTATCTCTATCTCTATCTCTATCTCTATCTTTCCCCCTCTCTCAGACCTGTGCACAGTCCTTTAATATGTAATGGAAGAGACATTCAGAAGAACATCTTTTAACCTTGGGATGGAGGAAGGCAATGGAATCAGGAGGGCACCCAAAACTTTGACAAAACATCATGCTCAATTGTCTAAATATTGTCAGGCAAAAATCATAAAGTTAATAGAGAAATAACAGACTAGGGAACAAAGAGTTCAAACTTTATATCCTTACTAGACAATCAAAAAACAAAAGACAATTTTAAAATAAAAGAATGTTTATAGCAGCTTTACTCAATCTCTGGACACTAGATGCAAACAAGATGTCCTTTTGTTTTAGCTTTTTCATTGCTGTGACCGAAAGATTTGACCAGAACAATTGTAGAGGGGGAAAAGTTTATTTGGGAGCTCACACATTCAGAGGTCTCAGTCCTTGGGCTCGAGGCAGAACATCATGGCAGAAGAGAGTGGCAGAGGGAAGGAGCTCACATGAAGGTCAGAAAGCAGAGAGAGAGAAAGACTCCACTCTCCAAATACAAATTATATAACCCCAAAGACACACCCCCCAAACATGTCGAAACACCTCACTCAAGGGGATGAGGAGAAAGGGACTGATCTAGGTAATTTTGGAAATTATTAATAGAGTCCATAAGACTGAACACCAAAAGAACTGCAAACAAGCATCATATTCTAATTGATAGAACAGTGGCCCCTTCCCCAGAGATGACCATGTTCTAATTCCTGAAACCTATGGGTATGTTACCTTACATGGAAAAACATATTTAGTCAAATTTGCATGTATGATTAAACTAAGGATTCTAAAATGAGATTATGCTGTATTATCAAGATGGGTCCATGTAATTACACCAATCCTTAGAAAAGAGAGGCAGGAGGGTCCCATCCAGGATTAGGATGTTATGATAAGTGGAGGTTGGAAAGATGCCAGCAAAGGATCCTGAACCTCAGGATGCAGGTGGCCCCTGGGGGCTGGAAATGGCAAGGAAACGGATCTCCTCAAGTCGGCTAATGCTTTGATAGTGAGACTTCTGACCTCCCAAATGAGAAGAAAATGGGATTGTTTTGAAGCTACTTAGTTTGTGCTACTTTGTTATAGCACAGTAGAATTCAAATATAGCCTCTCACATTTTTTTCTTTGTGGTACTGAGGAACGCTACACCACTGAGCTACATTCCTGGCCCTTATTATTTTGAAACAGGGTCTGGTTAAATTGCCCAGGCTGCCCTTGAACTCATGATCCTTTTGCCTCAGCCTCCTGAGCAGCTGATGTCACAGGGGTGTGCCATCACTCCTAGCTATAGGATCACATTTAAGATAGGATCCATCATTTCTACTTTAGTATTTTGAGTTCCTACAGGGAGATTTTTATGGAGTAAAAGTATCCTGAGAAACTCAGATTGTAGCTGGGAAAGAGTCAGTCCCAAAGGAGTAAAGTGTGGAGAAAAACTTAAAATATCATAAAATTTATAGAGGTCTGGCAATGATCCTTATCTCTGGCTATGCATCCGAACCAATTGAGGACTACTAAAACACTCCTACAGAGGGATCCTCACATGGGCCCACAAGGAGACTCAGGTTCCCTGCAGATTTGCTGCATCTAGGAAGAGTCAAAGGCCCCATGGGCAGCCATCACTAACAGAATGAAAGGTCACATTGAGTGACCCTGTGCAGAATTTATACATCAATAAGAATAGAATTTTAAACATAGTGTGAAGAAGAAGTAATGAAATTTAGAGAGTGTACATTAAAAACACATATACCCAAGCAACACTACCTATTTATAGAGATAGATACATTTTTAAGAACACGTATCAAATCCATGGGATACTCATAGCAGAAGGCTTGGAGTGGAAATGAGGTATAAAAGGTCATTAATAATATATAATGTATGTATGAAATGTCAAAATACAATACTGTTATGTATATCTAAAAAGAACAAATAGAAAATACAAAAAATATGTAAAATAAGAAAACAGGCTCTATGAATGTACAAGTGATGGTAAAGACATCTGATCAATTCTGCACCTGGGCTCCAAAAACAACAACAACAATAACAACAACAACAAAAAGAACATGGTTTAGGAGAGGTCCGAGGGCCAGGTCTCAATCATTTTTAAAAGCTAGGGAGTGATTTTGATGTGCCTCCAGAGTTCTTGCCTACCACAGGCAGATCTGTAAACAATCCTCTAGAGAAAAGGGGACTCTAAAGAAAGCAAGAAGCAGAGGGGAAGACAAGTCCCCTAAAATGGCAGTGTTTGTGTTAGGACAATGGCATTATGGGCAATTCTCTTCCTGTATCTTCTATACTATTTTGAATGTCATGATTTTGCTTTTATATATTTCTAAATGACATTGACTTTTTGTTTTTAAATTGTTCAGAGTTTCTAGGGAGAGTTAAGAGCCATGAGGGAACTCAATAGCCACTTGAGATTTTAAAGTTCACACTGAATAGCAGCAGGTGCCAAATTTAGCAAAAATAAACTTTAAGCTGCAGTCTAAATGAAAGTTAACACTTTAAAGCAGGAAGAATTCTTAACAGACCTAAAACGTTTTTCCTTATAGATTGTGTTTCACAATTTAAATATAGGAGGTGATTGAACTAATATTTGCTATTTAAATAAATAATAAGTGAGAATATTTACTAGGGAGAGGGTGGTAGACTGAGTCCTCCCAGGAGCAAATGCAAGAAAAGACAAAATGTGAAAGAAACTAGGAGAGGAACATGGCAGGGAGCCAGTGTGGCTGAAAGAGTAGTTGCAGCCATAAAGCAGGTCTGACCAGAGTGAAGAGGAGATGGCAGGCAGGCAGGTTCTGCGGTCTCAGGATGGGTGGGCATGGCAGTCAGGTGGTTGAGCCAGGCGCCAGTCATAGGCGGCCACGCCCCCAGAAATGAGCCCGCCTCTATAGCTCTGCAGTGCCTCACCATTGGCTGGAAATATTCTATGGAAGGCGGGGCCTTGGTGTGACAGGTAATGGATTTGAGTCCGACAGCTGGAGGCTTTCTGCAGTTGGAGACTAGAGGTGCTTTCTCGTGTCTGCCTCGGCTCCTTGGCTTTGCCAAGTGTTTGTAAACCAAGCCTAATGTCTGTGCTTGGACCACGGTCATGACATCATTCATCGAGTGGTAGCACTTATTTGGTGAGGACAGGAACTAAGTGGAAGGAATTTAAGATTTTTCAAGGACTTGTCTAAAACTTTCAGTTTCTTTCTTATGGGATGACAAGATTAAGGAATGTGGAAGGTGGAGGACAAATGTCTCTACTTGGAAAGATTTTCCACACGTAACAATAAATGAGAACCAATTCAATGACAGGTCCTACACCACCCGTTTCACATTCTTCCCTATGTGATTGATGCTGTTATTACCCCTGGAAGGGGTCGTCTGCGTTTGGTTCTCCTTGAATTTCCCACCACTTGCCCTTTGCCTCAAAGGAAGCTTATGCTGCTGGACTAGTAGACAGAAGCTGTCCCTATCTAGCCTTCTTGCTTCTGGGGCAGGGGGACCAAGACTGGATCCTGGGCAGGAGAAAGGAGTAGAGAGAAGTTCCTAATGTTGTACCTCAAGTAGTTAGGTGACCCGGCACTATTCATAGTGCTACCTGGAGAATATAGCAGTATGCAGAAGATACCAGGTGCTTTTTTGGGGATGTCAGCACTACTCATCCTGAATTGAAGGATAGGCCTTCCTTTATTTGAGACACGCAACGGAGATGGAGAGAGCACCAATAATGTTCAGAACTGATCTCCCACCAGCTTGGCAGGATGGAGTCTTGGTGACTGAATTCAATTTAAAGCAAGTAAAAATGTGTGATGTCTTTGGCATTTATGGAAAATGAGTCACAGCCATTTCAAACACATATTGTATATGTGTGGTGTAAGTCCAATTTCAGTCATTTTTCAGGACACCCCCCTCTCACAGTTGTACAAAGGTCCTGGGACATATAGAGGTAAGAAGTCTGTGGTCTGTGGCCACTGTTGTGCAGCCCTGCCAATCTGGCTGTGGAACTACCTAGAATGGATCACCCTTGTCCAGTGACCTGCATAGGTCAGCGAGGCTCTTCAGATGATGGACTGCTTCACTGACAGCATCTGTTCTATGTCCACTCCCTGAATGTGTCACACTGCTTTGTAAGCTTCAAATCTACTGCACTCAGCTCAGTTAGGGTAATGCTACCCATTGCAACAAATTAAATTTTCAGTGGCTTGAAAAGTAAGTGGGTTTTTTTTTTTGCTCACATACAAGTCCAAAACAGGTATTCTTGTTTAGTAGGTGGCTTTCAGGGACTAAGGTGCCTTTTATCTTGCAGTTTCTCTCTCCTGGAGCCTTGACATTTTCTATGCCCAGAAAGAGAAGATGGAGAAAGGCCTACTTACTTCTTTACCTTCTTAGCCAGGAAATGCCTCAAATAGCTTCTACTTCATAGTCTGTTGGTAAGAGCTAGTCACATGGTGCCATCTAGATATAGAGGAGTGTAGGAAATGTGGTTCCTAGCTGGGCAGTTCTATAAGATGGAAGGGGACAGTGAAGGAACATGAGACTACTGTAGAACTTGCCACCTTTGGAATACCCTTCACAATCCCAGTTCCAGCTAGTGACCACATTTCCAACTTCACTGGAAAATAGAACTATTTCAACATTTACTTATCTTCCCAGCCATCAAAGTCACTAGGATATACATGCACCCACTTTCTCGGTCTTCTTTCTTATTACTAGTGTAATAGGATGTTACATGGTTCTTTCCTTGTTGTCTCTGTTTCAGTTGAAGGCATAAAAACAAAAAAACAATGCCATACGTGCTATTTACTTCTACATTAGAATGCTGGACCAACCAGGCATGGTGGCACATGCCTGAAATTCCAGCCACTCAGGAGGCTGCGGCATGAGGATCGTGAGTTCAAACCTAGCCTCAGCAACTTAGCGAGACTCTAAGCAACTCAGCAAGACCTTGTCCTAATAAAATATAGAAAAGGGCTGGGATGTGGCACCCCTGGGTTCAATCCCTGGTACCAAAAAAAAAAAAAAGAATAATTTTAGGCTGGGGATATAGCTCAGTTGGTAGAGTGCTTACCTTGCATGCCTGTGCAAGGCCCCGGGTTCAATCCTCAGCACCAAAGGAAAAAAAAAAAAAGAATAGAATGCTGGACTACAGTGCTGGGCAGCCCCTATATAGTGCCCAGTGATCCTTATCTCCTAGGATTCCTGCATTCGTGTAATTTCTTCCTACACTGGGTCTAGTGACTTGCTTCTCTTAATATAAAACTGCAAAAGTAATGGATGCCACTATGAGGTAAAAAGGCTGCTGGGGCTGGGAAGAATAGTTCAGAGATAGAGCGCTTGCATGGCATGTGAAAGGATCTGTGCTCCATCCCCAGCTCTACAAAACAACAACAACAAAAGTCTGTGTTTCTATTGGGTCCCCTCTCTTCCTCTACTCCTCACATTGAGAGAAACCAGTTACCACATCACAAACTGTCCTATAGAGACGCTCATGTGGCAAAGAGCTGATGTCTTTGGCAACCTGTCAGTGAGGACCCTGGGGCCTGCCAACAGCCACAAGAGTGAGATTTTGGGAGCAGATCCTCCCCCAGTGGATCTGGGATGACTGGAGCCCCAGAAGATATCTTGGCTGCAGCCTTGGGCAGGAGACTGATGCAACGCCCTGGCTAAGCTGTGCTGAATTGCTTTGCTGACTCAAAAGTATATTAGTCTTCTCATGTTGCCATAACAACATACCACAGATGGGCGGCCTGAAACAAAGGAAGTTAATTTTCTCACAGTTCTGGAGGCTGGAAGTCCAATAGTAAAGAGTCAGCATGTTTGGTTCCTCCTGGCCTCTGTCCTTGGCTTCAGACAGCCGCCCCTCACCTTGTCCTCGCATGACTTTCTATGTGCGTGTTTCCCGGGCATTTCTTCCTCTTCTTATTAGGATACCAGTCATAACAGTGGATTAGGGCCCCACTATTATGACCTTGTTTAACCTTAACTACCTCTTTACAGACCTCTGTCCAAATGGAGTCACATCTCTAAGACATGGAGGGTTAGGACTTGACACATGAATTTGGATGGGAGGGGGAATAATTCAACCCATAACACAGAGAAGCTGTGTGCTAATAAACATTTGTTTAAAGCACTAACATGGGTATATTTGGGTACATAGCCACAGACAGCTAACACAAACACTTACATAAAACTTTCTGAGAGCCAATGAAACTGTCTCTGCCCATGACCCTCCTCCAAGGAACACGCTGGGATTTCACTGGGAGGTGTTAGTGGCTGGATTTCTTTGGAGAGAAATTATGGGTGTGCTGAACTGTGCCAGCCACCTGTTGGGCAGGAAGAAGTGCTTCCACATCATCTCAACCAGCAAGGGGAGCTTCCAGAGAATACTTGGAGGGTCTGAAGTATATCCCTCTGCCCTTTGAGGGAACAGTGGCTGGTACCTGACTTCATCTAGTAAACTCTAATAGAGGCTCTGCCTGAGAGTGGCTCCATCAGGCCCAAGCCTGCCCTTAGGCGTCAGGTATAGACCAAAGGACGCTGGAGGGATCTGTCTGGAAGGAAAAGGTGACCCTGTAGAGAGGGACACTGATAGAAGGCTGGGGACGGGGGGCTTGGGAGACCTGACTGTGCCTCATATCCCCTGGGGGCATGTTGAACGAGGAGTATTGCCAATGCCACTGGTCCCTGGGCCATGCTTTGTCAGGACTGCTAGCAGAAGGCCAGAGCTGCAAGCCCCAGGTGAGTGAAGTGTCCCCAGCGTGGGAAGCTCTGAAGCACTCACCCACCAGACAGCCCCTCCAAGAAGAGGTTGTGTGTCTGCCTTGCTGAGTAAGAACTGTAGAATCAAAGGAGGCTTCGCCTACCCATTATCCACCCCCTTGTCTCTGCACACCAACCAGGAACTGGAGTCGGGTGGAGAGGTACTAAAGGAAATTACGCTGGCATGTTCACCCTGTGAATAAAGTAGGCCCAAGCCTTTGAAGTGGTCCATGATGGGGGGTTTCTGTATCAGAACACACTGGACTTTTCTTTCTTTTTTTCTTTTTCTTTTTTCAATAGTACTAGGGATTGAACCCAGGCGTACTTGACCACTGAGCTACATCCCCAGCCATTTTTTAATTTTTTTTTATTTTGAGACAGGGTTTTGCTAAGTTGCTGAGAGTCTCCCTAAATTGCTCAGGCTGGCCTCAAACTTAACAATCCTCCTGCCTCAGCCCCCTGAGTAGTTGGAACTGCAGATGTGTCCGACCATATCTGGCAACTCTTTTAACCCAGGATAAACCAAACATAATGAGGAACGCATAGTGAAATCCCAGAGACCAATCCAAGAGCAGTTGGGAAAATGTTCAGTTCTATAGATAAATAAACACTCTGTGAAAGGTGAAAGGTTTTTACTAATGTTTGGGCTCTGGTACCCCTACTAGGGGGCACCAGCATGTCCTAACTGAACTCGGAGTGACTGCAAAGGGATTCTGCTTTCCCTGCAGGTGGGAGGAGACTGCACTGCTAATTGTCAGGAACTGAGCTGGGACAGGGATTGCATCTTCATTTCTTTTCTAAATTTAGTTCTGAAGCCATGTGACAAATTAAAGAGAATGCTGAGTGCTGAGGGCGCAAGAGAGCAGTGTTCTGGCCTTTCTCTTGTCAGATACCTCCTGGAGAACAAATGGTGTTACATGGCAAGGTTATAAGATTGCTGGGGCAGCCGGGCGCGCCTGCGCACGCCTGTAACCCCAGCACTTTGGGAGACTGAGACAGGAGAACCAAGAGTTCAAAGCCAGCCTCAGGCACTAAGCAACTCAGTGAGACCCTGTCTCTACATAAAACAAAAAAATAGGCCTGGGGATGTGGCTCAGTGGTCGAATGCCCCTGAGTTCAATCTCCAGTACAAAAAAAACCCAAATAAATAAATATATATATGTATGTATGTATATATATAAGATTGACTAGGCTTTGGAGAATATGTTATTAGATGGATTTTTTTTTTCCTGCAGTAATGGGGATTGAACTCAAAGGTGTTCTAGCACTAAGCTACAGCCCCAGCCCTTTTTATCATTTTTAAAAAAATTTTTTTTGTAGTTGTAGATGGACAGAATGCCTTTACTTTGTTTATTTTTATGTGCTCGAACCCAGTGCCTCACACATACATGCTAGGCAAGCACTCTGCCACTGAGCTACACCCCAGCCCTGCTTTCTATTATTTTTATTTTGAGACAGGGTCTGACAAAGTTGGCCAGGCTGGCCTCAAACTTACAATCCTGTTGCCTCAGCCTCCCAAATCGCTGGGATTACAGGCCTGAGTCACGACCATCCCCTAGATGGATTTATTAGTAGAGATTCCACAATAATAGATGGACATCGAATATCTTGCTCTGGAGGATTTCTTTTTTGTTTTCCTCGGGGATTTCTGTTAATTTGCTTCTACCTGGAAATGCATGTAAAATATGAAAATACGGTTTCTGTTAATTCCTCTTCAGTGGTTTCTGTTATGTTTTTTTGCTCTGATGGGATGGGAAGCAAGGAGTACCCTGGGAGCCATCCTCTCACCTACTTTATTCAGAATTCAAAGGAGGGTTTTCACCACCCTCTAGTGGCTGGTTCTGGTCTCCTTGCCAGGTGTGCCAACACCTGCAAAAAGCCATCCCCCAGCCTCAGGCTCCTCCTCCGCCTCAGATGAGAGGAGGTTTCCAGGCCAGGCAGGAGAGGGAGAGGAGAAAATTGCTCCCATGAGGTCACTTTTTTCCACTCCCCACACCTCTAGGGCAGGACGGCAGGCAGGCCATCTGTGCCTGCACCTGTACCAGCATCCTCTCTGCACCCTGGCACTGAGCAACAACCAGGAGTCCTTGGCTGGGGAAGGAAAGTCAGTGTGGAACATCTGCCAGTGCTTGGGTGTTGATCATGGAAGGAAGGTGGTGGGGCTGTGGCCTCAGGGTGCTGGTCACCTTGCTGCACCTCCACAGGCATGACAAGAGAGAGGAGCCACCCTGGCCCCAAGTCTCATGCTCACTGTGTCTCCAGAGGGGCTGCTGGCAAGCTCCACGTTTGAGCCTATCGGCTGCCTATTACGGTGCAAGTGGAGGATTGAGAAAGACTCCAGGCAGAGGGGATGCTTTCCTTTTCTGTGAGTGTCCCTGGGAATCCTGCCACAGACATCACCACCACCATGGCTTCCACCCATTTCTCAGGAGAACAGCCATATTAACTGTGACTGTGCTTGATGTGTCTTCAACAGAGAGGATAGTGCTGCCTCCAGACTCTTTGAAGAGAAGAACATTCTTTGCCCTCAAAGAGGAGGACACTAAAAGACAGAAACCCCAAGAGAGCTCAGCAGGGCACCAAGTGATTAGCATGGGGGGACAGGGATCAAGGCTGATTTCAGAGGTTCTACCTCAGCCCTGTGAAATGGACTTTACTACCACCATGGAAATATTCTACGACGGGTTGACACCATCTAATATGGTAGCCACGTGTACTATTGAGCTCCTCTCCTGACTCTGGATGCCAGTTCTATGCTGCTGTTGGCTAGTGCAGTTAAGAAACTAAATTTAAAATTATATTTAGTTACAATTAATTTGAATTTAAATAGTCATGCATGAGCTGGGGGAGGTGGCAGCATGCCTGTGAGACTGAGGCAGAAGGATCACAAATTCAAGTTCAGTCTGGGTAACTTAGTGAGACCCTGTCTTAAAATTTTAAAAAAGTAATAAATATAAAGGGATGGGTAAAAAAGAAATTTTTTTTAAAAAAGGGCTGGGGATGTAGCTTAGTAGTAGAGTGCCCCTGAGTTCAATCTAGGTTGGCCTAGAACTTAGTATTTCAGTCTCCCAAATTGCTAGGATTACAGGGGTGTGCCACCAGGCAAACTCTTTTTCTTTTTTTTTTTTTTAAATTTAATACAGTGCCAGGGATTGAACTCTCACATGTTAGGCAAACAGTCTACCAGAACTACAGCGCCAGCCTTGGACAGCATAATTTTAGAGAGGTATGAATGGGAGGTCTTTGTAATGCTTGCACCATCTCAGGATAAGATGCCATCAACACTGTGTTCAGTGTTGCATTTGTAATTAGCTGCACAAGTTTTATCGTGAAGGCAGGCATCAGGCAGGGTGCATTCAGACGCACACATTCATTTATCCATCGTCCAAGAAACCTCTTCTACCCCACCTTGTTACAGTGTTCATTTATGACTTATTAGGGCATAGACCTGGTCTCAAAATAAAAAATTAAAAGGGCTGGGGATGTGGTCAGTGGTTAGGCACCCCTGGTACCAAAAAAGAGAAAAGAAATCTCTTTGCCTCTAGTGGCTTCCATTTTAAAATGGATAAGTGGATTCCTCTCACTCCCTAAGCACTGCCCTGAACACTGCAAAGATGGAGTCCACTTTACCTGCCCAGTTTTGGCTAACTGGCTTTTTCCCTACAACTCCATCCAGGAGTCCTCTCCCCCAGGAGAACTTAGTTTCCACTTACTGCCCAAGCCCAGATGTGGTTGAAATTCTCATCTCTGTGCTCTCAACTCTTTGAACATATTTTATTTTATTTTATTCTTTTGTTTTGTTTTGACATGGGGTCTCATTATGTTGCCCAAACTCCTGGGCCCAATTTAACCTCTTGCTTCAGCCTCCACAGTAGCTGGGGCTACCGATAACAGGCACAGATAGGGGCCACGCTCGGGGATGGCTGCACAGGCTCCAACACACCCTCACCCTCGCCCCTGTCTGGCCTGCTCATCAGATGGCTAACTTGAAAGTGGAGATTGTTCTTTACCTAACTGCACACGCCTGACTCATCCCAGTGTCTTGCCAAAAAACAAGTGTTCAGGGTGTTCAACTGAATTCCACATTCTTAGCGGTTGAATGGAATAAAAAACAAGTGGAATGTTTTTCAAAATATGGTGTTAGGAAAACAAGCATTAAATTACGTGAAACTGAACCTCAGGAATTTAATACTGTTCAGACCTATCCCTTCAGAAGAGGAAACTGAGGCCCTGGAGATGACATGGCTTGCCCAGGGCAGAGCAGTGTGTCAGCCACCAGGCTGAGATATGAGCATCTTGTTTTTTGGTACCAGGGATTGAACGCAGGGGTACTCGACCACTGAGCCACATCCCCAGCCCCATTTTTGTGTTTTATGTAGAGACAGAGTTTCACTTAGTCACTTAGCACCTCACTGTTGCTGAGGCTGGCTTTAAACCTATGGTCCTCTTGCCTCAGCCTCCTGAGCCGCTGGGATTGCAGGCATAGGTCACTATGGTAGAGCAATTCTTGTTAGTGAAATCAGAAACCATCTCTGCAGTTAGGTTAGTCCACATGAATCAGCCTGAAATGTGCTCATCCATCTCTGTCGGTCTTTGGCCCCCAAAGTCCATAAAAATTCATAGTCCTCCATATTTTGTTTTTTTGTTTTTATTTCTACATATTTTTCTTTTTGAGAATTATCTTTTATTAAATTAAAAAGAAAAACATTAATTTTTTTGATACTGGGAATTGAACCACTGAACTACATTCTCAGCCCCTTTCATTTTTTTATTTTGAGACAGTGTCTCCCTAAATCGCCCAGCCTGGCCTTGAACTTGTGATGCTCTTGCCTCAGCCTCCCAAACAGCTGGGATTATAGACATACCCAGCTGTTTTTCTTTTTCTTTTTTGGTATCAGAGATTGAACATAGGAGTGCTTAACCCCTGAGCCATATCCCCAGTCCTTTTCATTTTTTTATTTTGAGGCAGGGTCTTGCTAAATTGCTGAGGCTGGCTTTGAATTTATGATCCTCCTAACTCAGCTTCCCAAATTGCTGGGATTACAGGCATGTGCCACCACACCTGACTTGTTTTTCTTTCTTTCTTTCTCGTTTCTTTGTTTTATTGTTTATTCCTTTCTTTCTGATTACTGTTGGAGTATAAATATTTCTCTAAATTCTTAAAGTTGGAGCCTGGAGTTGTGGCTCAGTGGTGAAATGCTTGCCTGGCATGTGTGAGGCCCTGGGTTCAATCCTTAGCACCCCATATAAATAAATAATATAAATGAGTTTAAAAAAAGAAAAAAGCAACTCTTAAAAAAAAAAAAAAAAAAGAAAAGCTTGCTGATCCAAAAGAAAAAAGAAAAAAGAATTTTAAATGTTTAAAAATTATGTTTTCTTTGTAGGCTCTGTAGTGTAAAACTTTTCAATTAGTATTGAGTTAATGTATAAATAAAAAGAATCTAATACGAAAATAAAAAGAAAAATGTTACAGAACCTATTATTTGTAACAATGTGACAGACTATACTTTAGTTTATGCAGGCATTCCATATTTTACCTAATGCCTAGGTGGTTTGTATTTTTTAAAATATTTTTTTAGTTGTAGATGGACGCAATGTCTTCATTTTATTGCTTTGTATGTGGTGCTGAACCCAAGGCCTCACCCATGCGAGGCAAGCGCTCTACCACTGAGCTACAATCCCAGCCCTGTAATATTTTATTATAATAAATGAACATTGTGTTTATTTCATCATCTCACTGTGATAGTATAAAATTTCTGCCTGGATTTACTTTCTTTAGTTTTTTGTTTTGTTTTGTTTTGTTTTTGGTGACACTTGCGCAGTGACTGAGGGGCACTTGGCCACTGAACCACTTCCTCAGCCCTATTTTGTATTTCATTTAGAGATAGGGCCTCACTGAGTTGCTTAGCGCCTTGCTTTTTTTTTTTTTTAATTTAATTTATTTATTCTACTTAGGTATACATGATAGCAGAATGCATTTTGATTCATTGTACACAGATGGCGCACAACTTTTCATTTCTCTGGTTGTATGTGATGTAGAATCACATCATATATGCAGTCATACATGAAGCTAGGGCTATGATGTCCATCTCATTCCACCATCATTCCTGTCCCCATGACCCCTCCTCACTCCCTGCCCCTTGACCAAATTTCCTCCATTCTTCCTGTGTCCCCTCCCCCATTATGGGTCAGCACCCACTTATCAGAGAGAACATTAGGCCTTTGGTTTTTGGGGATTGGCTTACTTCCCTTAGCATGGTATTCTCCAACTCTATCCATTTACCTGCAAATGCCATAATTGTATTCTCTTTTATTGCTGAGTAATATTCCATTGTGTATATATACCACAGCTGAGGCTGGCTTTGTACTGGTTGCTGGGGATTGAACCAGGGGCATTCTACCACTGAGCTACATTCTTATCAGTTTTTATTCTTTTTTTTTTTTGTTTGTTTATTTTTTAGTTATAGGTGACAGAATATCTTTATTTTATTTTTATGTGGTGCTGAGGATCGAACCCAGTGCCTTATGCATGCTAGGCGAGCACGCTACCACTGCGCCATAATCCCAGCCCCAGTTTTTATTCTTTATTATTTATTTGTTCATTTATTTGCTGAGACTGGCCTGGAACTTGGGATCCTCCTGCCTCATTATCATTTTGGGAGTAACTTATTTATGTTCTCCACTCTGAGGAAAGGACTTTTAAAATAATTTTTTCAAAATTCAGAATCAGCTACAGAGATGATGCTATTTTTCAAGTTATCTTAAAAGCCTTGATTACTTTTTAATCAGAAAAAGGAAAGTTATTTTTTAATAAACAGCAAAAGATACAGTAAAAGTGAAATAACCTTCAAGAGACCTGGCTTTTCACATTTGAAAGAAGGATTGATTTCTCTTTCTATTCTGAGTTGTAAATTAGGTATTAATTGCCATATGAAATACTAACAAACACATAACACTTTTTAAACTATTCTTTCTATTTGTATAAAAATTAAATACTTTGGATTCAAAGGGAAAGTAACCAGAAAGAATATTATGGTTGGTTCACAGAACATGGATAATAGCTACTAGACTTGAGTTAACCATAGAAAATGCCAAGGTAAAATAAAACTATTTCCAAATAACATGACCAAGGTAAAGACTTCCATTTTAAACCCACAAATGTGAATTTTTTAAAAAATTGATAATGTAAAGACTAGACAACCAGAAGGAGATGAATTAAAGCCGCTGGGCAAGGCTTTATTGGAAATACATGGTCTCCGGCGGAATCCTCCCGTCCATCAGATTGTGTCCAGGAGAATGGCGCCGGGGCTCCGGTGCACAGAGAATTTCAAAAGGTCCTGGTCAGGAAGGGGAGGGCTTGGGGGGCAGGAATAGAAGGCCAGAGTCCTTCCTGGATAGGCCAGGAAAACCCGCTGATTGACAGGAGGCGTGTCTACTGGTGCCCTCAACATCTGGCTGGCAGCTCTGCTCCCCAGCCACTGAACGGTCCCCCTAATTGGACCGTGACTCTACCTAACAGATAACATCATGAAATATATTTTATTTTGTCTTTTTGTTTTATTTATTATTTTTATTAACACATAATAATTGTACATATTTATGGGATGTGGTATTCAATACATGTATATGATGTGGACTGACGGAATCAGGGTAATTAGCATTTTCCTCTCCTAATCATTTATGTTTGGAGCATTTTGAACTTGCTTCTAGTTTTGCATAAAATATGTAATTTGTTTGTTTCTTTGTTTCTTTGTCTTTGGTACTAGAGATTGAACTTAATCGCAGCCATTTTTTGTATCTTATTTAGAGACAGGGTCTCACTAAGTTGCTTAGGGCCTCACTAAATTGGTGAGGCTGGCTTTGAACTCGCAATCCTTCTCCTCACCCTCTGGAGCTGCTGGGCTACTACTACTACTACTGCTATAATTGGGTTTTTGTTGTTGTTGTTGTATTTTGGTACCAGGGATTGAACTCAGGGGCACTCGACCACTGAGCCACATCCCCAGCCCTATTTTGTGTTTTATGTAGAGACAGGGTCTCACTGAGTTGCTTAGCACCTTGCCTTTGCTGAGGCTGGCTTTGAACTCACGATTCTCCTGTCTCAGCCTCCCTAAGTGCTAGGACTACAGGCTTGCGCCACCGTGCCTGGCTTACTGCTATAATTGTTAATTGAACTATAATCACCCTACTGGGCTGTAGAAATAAAATATGTCCTAAACACAGCAAAAGCTAAAAAAAAAAATCAGTTTTCACAGATTAAAAATTCAAGCAAGTAATCAAAGAACCCCTTAAATTTTTATTTTAGGGTCTAAGTATATTTGTGTTATGGAAATCATACAGATACTAGATTATGGTTGACTATACTTTTATCTCACAGATGTATAAACTAATTTTTAGTATATAAATTTGGCCCAAATGTCAACTCTTAGCTTACTATTAAATGAAGAACAAAAATAATTTTTAAAAGATAAATACTGCACCTCAAAACAGCTTTCAGTGTGGTGAATGTTTTGCAATTTGCTTTCACATTCTTTTTTTTTAATCACTAGAGGAAAGTACTTAAAAACAGGGTTAATGATGGACAAATAAGATTGCTATGGAAGAGATTTCCAGGCTACAAAATAATTTTGAGTTCACAGGGGACTAAACCACTAAGGATCTCTGCAAAACAAAGTTTCAAGTTTCAGGAGACAGTTCCCCAGGGAGGAAAATCATCACAGGGTAAGCCATTCAAATCTTTTACACATTTTCAGAAAGAGAACAATCGTGCATATTTATTAACAAATTAGTACTTAAGAGGAAGGGGAGGAGCTTCATAAACGTTTCATTTACTCCCTGCCCAGATGCAGGTGCCCAAAGAAGTCATTTCTTTTTTGTTTGTTTATTTATTTATTTATTTATTTATTTGAGTGCTAGGGATTGGAATCCAGGGCCTTACACATGCTAGGCAAGCACTCTGCCACATCCCCAGCCAGTCAAGTTTAGTGCCCCAAAGTCCCAGGCTAGTTAGGAGCTGGGATTCAGTCCATGTTTCTGTAATGTCAAAGCCCAGGCTTCTAACTCCCCAGCACTTTGCACTGCCCATGGGGCAAGTTTTAGCATTAAGACAAATAGGAAAACAGTAGAAATCATAGTAGGAAAAAGGAGTCCCGCAGGTTGGATAATGCAACTAAACTTTAATGCTAAAGAAATGTAGAGCTTCATCAAAAGAACCATCTAGGTTTTCAGAAGCCTCTCTGGATATGTGGCTTCAGGATGATGCTGGAGTTCAGAAAAACGACACCCCTAAATGATATTCCACATGCTGGGCACTTGGGATGAAAAGAAATCCGGAAGGCCTTGGAAGCTGCCTAAGAATCAAGGTATATTTATTATTTTTTATTAACACATAATAATTGTACATATTTATGGAATGTGGTACATTTCAATACATGTACACGATGTGCACTGATGTGGTCTCCAAACTCCCCTTGTTCCCACCACTTCCTCTAAGAAAGGCACAGAGAAAGGCTCTCTCTGAAGTTTCCTTCCCTGGCTGAAGAAAATGCCAAAGAAATACAGAGGTCTTAAGACTCCCTCCCTAACATCTCATTAACCAGGGAAATCAGTCTCAAAGAGACTGAGTGGTCACCACATCCTAACAGTCATCATCTATACACTCTTCTGGGGCAGCCCAGAGGGATGATGAGAGAGACTTTATCTGCATTAGATGACCTTTGTTTGCAGTACACTGCCACCCTCACCTTCCCATAATGTGTCCCCACCTACCACAGAGCCCAGAGGAGATTTTTCCCAGACAATGTCAGTTCTTCAGGCTCATTCATTCCTCTAAAAGCCATTGTCTACCCTTCTTTTTTTTTTTAATATTTTTTATTTGTTCTAATTAGTCATACATGACAGAAGAATGCATTTTGAGCTGGGCACACCTGTAATCCCAGTACTTTGAGAGGCTGAAACAGGAGAATCACGAGTTCAAAGCCAGTCTCAGCAATGGCGAGGCGCTAAGCAACTCAGTGAGACCCTGTCTCTAAATAAAGTACAAAATAGGGCTGGAGATGTGGCTCAGTGGTGGAGTGCCCCTGAGTTCAATCCCTGGTACCCCAAAAAATGCATTTTGACACATTATACATAAATGGAGTATAACTTCTCATTTATCTGGTTGTACATGATGTAGAGTTACACAGGCCGTGTCATCATGTATGCACATAGGGAAATAATGTCCATTCTGCTGTCTTCCCTACCACCATGCCCCCGCCCCTCCCTTCACTGCCCTCTACCATTTTTTCCCTCCACTAAGATTTTAATAGAAATAAATATATAATTATAGTAATAAAATTGTCACGGTTGACACGTTTCATTTTTAGCTTGCTTCAAGAAACTGGGATTGAATTCTTGTCCAATTTTCTATTTTCATTTTAAATTGACAGTATTTGTTGCAGTTTTTATTAGGAAGTTTTCTTTCTTTCTTTTTTTTTTTCATGGTGACTCAGAGGGTTTTATTTTTTTCTTTACTTTTATTTGTTCTTTTTAGATATACATGACAGTAGAATGTATTTTGATATATATACCTGGAGTATAACTTCCCATTCTTGTGATTGTCCATGATGTGGAGTTACACTGGTGGTGTATTCATATAGGAACATGGGAAAGTGATGTCCAATTCATTCTACCATCTTTCCTAGTCCCACCCAGCTCTCTTCCCTTCTTTCCTTTTTGTCTAATCCAATGAACTTCTATTCTCTCCTACCCCCACCTTGTGGGTTAGCAGCCACATATCCAAGAGAACATTTGGCCTTTAGTTTTGGGGGATTGGCTTATTCCACTTAGTGTGATAGTCTCCAGTTCTACTCTTTTTTCGGCAAATATCACCATTTCATTCTTCTTTAGGCAGAGAACTACTCCATTGTGTACATGTACCACGTTTTCTTTATCCATTCATCTGTTGAAGGGCACCTAGGTTGGCTCCATAGCTTAGCTATGGTGAATTGAGCTGCTATAGACATTGATGTGGCTGCGTTACAGTAATGTGCTGGCCTGTGGTGTCCTCGCTAGCCAGCAGGCCTGCCAAACCATTGTTCTGGCTCCTGTGATCTTCAGAATCAGACAGGCCTGCCCGTCCTTGTCTTAGTGCTACAGACCCTCATATAAACCTGTGCCAGGGATGCTTGTGCAGTGTCTGGACACCACATCCGCCCTGAAGGGAGGGCCAGAGAAGCCCTGCCCTGTTTCCACCCCAAGTGTCCTCTGAGGTCTTTGGTTTAGCTTTACTAGTAATAAAACCGATGCTTCACTTTGCCACTTTGCCAGATTAAGTCCCTTTGCCCTCCAAGCCTGAAAGAGCTGGGCTGGACATGAGCTCTTAGATATCTTCGGGCCCTAAAATCATATGCATTTGATTGGAAGAAGGAAAAAAAGAGAAAGGAATAAGGGTGGGTTTCTCAAACACACAAACACAATTGATGCTTTGGCTTTGGTCTACTTAAAATCTAAAATATTGATACTTGTAATGTTAAAAACCAAAATGCTTTGAAAATATTTCAAAAGAAAATTCAGCCCAATTGAGTTGACAAAGGTATCCAGAGATTTTCACAGGCAAAACTTTAAATACTTTAGCAACCTGTCACATAGCCATTCTTGGATCCTCTTCATTGCAGAATGGCAACATCCTGGATTTTATGATAATGCACTTCTTTGCTTTTTTTTTTTTTTTTTTGGCTTCACTTCCCAACCTTTTCCCCCACAGTTTTATTCTCAACAGTTATCATTATAAGTAGTAATTAGGAAACAGGCTTTAGCTGCCAGGAAAAAAAAAAAAAAGGCACTCACTCTTCAAATTAACCAAACACAGTGGCTCCAAAAGGAAGAAAGTCTTTCCTACACTAGCCAGTCTAGAACTACAGAGTCCGCAGGGTAGCTGGGCCTCTGAGTGCACAGGTCACCCAGGAGCCCAAGTTCCTTCTGTCTTGCTCTCCTACCACTTCTAGGGGGACCCCTCATTTTCATGTGCAAAGCTGGCTTACTAGCACCAGGTCAACACGCAGCCTGTCACAATAGGGAAAGAGTTTGTGGAGAGGAAGCAGCTTTCTTTTTAAAGGTTATGACCTAGAAGCTGCACACAGTTATCTCTCGCCCGCACAACTGATTAGCCAGAACTTGGTCACTGACCATGCCAAGGTGCAAGGGATGCTGGGAAACACAATCTCCATCTGAATGTCCATGTGCCTGTTTCAAACCAGGGAGCCTTGTTACTACAGGGAGCATGAGAGAACAGATCTGGAGACAGCCTCTATCCCAGCCTTTCTCTCTCCCTTCTCTACATGCTCTCCTTGAGCCATCTTGCCCTGACTCAGCTCAGGGTGCTGGCCCCACCCTCCACACAGGACTGCCAAATCCCTAGCCTGACTGCGTCCTGGATTTTGACAACCCACATTAACCTGCACGCTCCTCCCCCAACCTCTTCCGCCTTCCCTGTCCTCCAGACAGGACCACCAATCTTCCTGGTCATCCAAATTCCGCATCCTCTTCAACTCCCTGTCCCCTGTGCTCCAGCATCTAACCGGCAACCTCCAAATGAGGCTTCCTGCCCGCAGTCTGGTTTCCTCCCCACCCAGCTGCTGTAAGGCCTCCTCCTGCTCTCTGCAGCCAGCTCTCTCCTTCTCAGGGCTGGCTGCCCCTTCCAGATGCTCAATACATCTTCCAGTTGCAGCAAACCTAACTTTCTATCACCTTTCCTATTAAAGCATAAAATTCCAGAGAAGAGGACCCTGAGGAGGGAGCAGGGCACAGGGCGATGACTCAAGTTCATGACCCATGGCATTTGCACTTTAGCCCCTGCACTTGGCTGCACTTGGCTGCCAGCTCCATGGAGTCAGCTGCTATGCCCTCCCCTGCCAGCTCCTGCCAGCAACAGCAGCTGCCTTCCGGAGCTGTTCAGACTGCAGGGTAAATGTTGTCTGCAACCTGATCCACAGTTAAAAATAACCCAAAGTTCTGACCCACTAGAAGTCTTCCCAGGATCTTCTGGGTGGAGTAAGCCCTTCCTGGCACCACCTGTGCGTTCTTTAAAACCACCAGGAAGCCAGAGCCTCTGCCACTCCTTCCACCTGGAGCCGCCTGGGGCTTTTCCTGTCTCAGCACAGAGCCTCTCTCCCTGCCAGGTTTGGGGAAAGGGTCTGGCTTTCCCCCTCCCTGTAGGGCTAACTAAATGCAGTAAGGCCCACACCTCGCTCAGCTTCCTAGGCCTTGGGTGGAACCTCTGAGGTCACAGCCACATGCTGCTAGGAGACCAGGGCTGCAGGGTCCAGTGGCCAGCCCTTGCAAGCTCCCACTAGCAGAGTGCCAGCTTACCCTGCCCCCAGCCCAGCCACAACAGGGTGAGCTGAGGCAACTACTCCCCCTTCTGTCCTATCGTCTGCTCACCAAGCCCTCTTTCCATGCAAAGTCAAGGGCAGATGGAAATGCCAGCTAGTGTGTGTTTGTTTTTACTGGAAGGCTAACTTGGGCAAGGAGTGACAGCTGGGTGGAGTGGGCTATTTCTTCCTGCCCAGGACCAGAACCTCATCCTCTGTAATGGAGAAGCTTTAAGCCTCAGCCATTTGGAACCCACCTCCAGATAGCAGATGACACCTGCCACTCTTTCTTTTCTTTTCTTTTTTTTTGGTACCAGAAATTGAACCCAGGGGCAATTAGTCACTAAGCCACATCTCCAGCTCTTTTTATTTTTTATTTTGAGATAGGATATTGCTAAGTTGCTTAAGGCCTCACTAAATTGCTGAGGCTGGCTTTGAACTCGCAATCCTCCTCCTCAGCCTCCCAAACCGCTGGGATTACAGGCATGCGCCACCACAGCTGGCTGGCACCTGCCACTCAGGCCAGGGCAAGCCAGGTGCCCCAGGCCATGGGACTCAGGTGGAGGTGGGGAATGGAGGAACTACAGGAGAATAAAGGAGAAGCCTGTTTAGAAGTTGGTCGCAGGAGCTGAGGTGCAGCTCAGTGGTAGAACAAATGTGGAGCACTTGTGAGACCTTGTGATGATGCCTATCATCCCAGCTACTCAGCTGGAGGCTGAGGCAGGAGGACTACTGTTCAAGGTCAGTCCCAGCAACTTAGCAAGACTCTGTCTCAAAATAAAAAATAAAAACACTGGGCATGGAGCTCAGTGGTAGAGCACCCTGGGTTCAATCCCCAGAACTGAGAAACAGAAAAAATAAAAATAAAAAATCCTATGACTCCTTTGGACATTTTGGATTCCAGAAGTGCCTCCTCTGGTGGAATCCTAAAGAATTCATCTTGTCCTTTTTTTTCTTTTTTCTTTTTGGTACCAGGGATTGAACCCAGGGGCACTTAACCACTGAACCACATCCCCAGCCCTTTTTATTTTTTTATTTTGAGACAAGGTATCACTAAATTGCTTAGAGCCTTGCTAAGTTGCTAAAGTTGGCTTTGAACTCATGATCCTCCTGTCTCAGCCTTCCAAGTCACTGCGATTATCTTGTGCTTTCTTGAACAAAGTCCCAACCTCCCTCACCCAGCCCTACACAGAAAGAAAGCCGGGTGCCATAGTGCACACCTATAATTCTAGCTACACAAGAGGGTGAGGCAGAAGGATCAGAAGTTCAAGGACAGTCTGGGTAATTTGGCAAGACACTGTCTCAAAAATAAGAAGGGCTGGGAGTGTAGCTCCGAGGAAGAGTCCCCCCAAGTTCAATTCCTATTACTGGAAAAAAAAAATCATCCACATTGCGGTAATCTCATTCTTGGGAATCCATCCATTCCACAGCAATAAAAACACCAGTGCCTAGGGTTATATGTACATGGATGTTTATTGCAGAACTTCTCATAGTAAAAGAGAAAAAGAAAGGGGATGAAAAAGAAAAGCTGGAAATGCCATGAAATTCCACTGATTGGAATGAAACATGCAAACATGCAAGCCCGGCACAGAGGCACATGCCTGTAATCCAGCACTTAGGGAGGCAGAGACAGGAGAATTGTGAGTTCAAAGCCAGCCTCAGCAACTGGGAGGCGCTAAGGAACTCAGTGAGACCCTGTCTATACATAAAACACAAAACAGGGCTGGGGATGTGGCTCAGTGGCTGAGTACCCCTGAGTTCAATCCCCGGTACCATAAAAAAAAAAATTTACTAATACATACAACCATGCAATGACTCAAGAAGAATTAGCAAAGTGCTAGCTGAGCTACAGGGAACTCCTGAAGCAACGAAAGCAAGATACAGAAGAACGTGTATAGTAGTCCAATGCAGGTTTTGATATACTTATTTTAAAAAATACTCTTCTAGGCCAAGTACAGTGTTGCATGCTTGTAATCCCAGAGACTGCCGAGGCTGAGGCAGGAGGGTGGCAAGTTCAAGGCCAGCCTCAAAATGTATATTTAAGCCTATGCCTGAATCTGAAAAATCTTGAACTAGGTTCAAAGATAACAGAGATGAAACCCTTGGATATTGCTCAGTCCTACTCACAATCTTCATTGAGCCTGAAAAGATTGAATGAAGTACAGACAAAGAAGACATCTGAGAGAAGATGGTTTTCTAAGGGATCTCCTTCAGTTCCTCCTGTAGAGGGTCCCAGCCATGTGAGGAGGATGCCCTGATTAGTCTCACCAACTGATTATGACAAACATAAGTCAGGAAACTCAGAAACTCCATACAATTGCACTTGTGCATTTGGATTAATTTTTTACAGATATCTATCTTAGTGCTGGGGACCAAACCCAGGGTCTCACCCATGTTAGGCAAGTGCTCTACCACTGAGCTAAAACCCAACCTAACTTTGTATATTTTAAAGCATAGAAAAATAAATGAAGGACTGGGGATGTATCTTAGTGGTAGAGTGCTTGCCTAGCACTGGGTTCAATACCCAGTGAAGAAAGAAGGAAAAAAGGAAGGAAAAAAAAAAAAAAAAAAAGAAACAAAGAAGGGAGAGAAGGAGGGAGGGAGGCAGGCAAAGAAAACTTAAATTTAAAACTTAAAAAAATAAAAAGGGTAAGAATGCATAAAGGGAGGCTTGGATTTGATCAGTGCATGCTATATGCATATATTAAAATATCCTAGGACTGGGGATGTGGCTCAGTGGTAACACACTTGCCTAGCATGTGTGAGGCCCTGAGTTCAATCCCCAGCACTGTCAAATAAAGAAATATCACATGGAACCCCATTTGTTATGGTTTAGATATGAGGTATCCCCCTAAAACTCATTTGTGAGACAATGCAAGAACTTTCAGAGGTGAAATGATTGGGTTGTGAGAGCCTTAACCTCTGGATTAATTCACTGATATGGATTAATTGGGTGGTAAATGTAGGCAGGTAGAGTCTGGCTGGAAGACAGAGGTCACTGGGTGTGTGTCTCTGGAGTTTCATCCCTGATGAATGGAGCTCTTTCTCTGCTTCCTGATTGCCATGTCCTGAGCCGATTCCTTCTCCATGCTCTTCTGCCACGATGTTCTGCCTCACCTCAGGCCCAGAGCTATGGAGCCAGTCAACCAAGGACTGAACCTCTGAAACTGTGAGCCAAAATAAACTTTTCCCCCTCTTTAAGTTGTTCTCTCTTTTTATTTTTTAATATTTTTTTAGTTATAGATGGACACAATATCTTTATTTACTTATTTTTTTGTGGTGCTGAGGATTGAACCCAGTGCCTCATGCATGCAAGGCAAGTGCTCTACCACTGAGCTACAATCCCAGCTCTTTAAGTTGTTCTTGTTGGGTATTTTAGTCCCAATGACAAAAAGCTGACTAAAACACTATTAATATGTACAGTTAATGCATGTTAATCAAAAATAAAACACAAATTTTAAAAATTAAAGACAATATATATGCTACTTGGTTTATTTTAATTTTTAAATATTTTTTTAGTTGCTGATGGACCTTTATTTATTTATATGCTGTGCTGAGAATCGAACCCAGTGCCTCACACATGTTAGGCAAGCACTCTACTACCAAGCCATAACCCCAGCCCTACTTGGTTTATTTTAGAAGAAATAAAACAAAAAAATGCCAGCAGCTTGACTGCTGGAAGGATTCAATTCTTCCCTCCTTTTCCATATCTTACTCCAGAGAAGTGGTTTGTAGGCAGCTGTGAGCCCATGAGCTACAGTTAGGCTTCCTGTGTTGCCTTAATGAAGTTTTCTAGAGCACATTAGCTGTTTTCTTACAAAATTGTACCATGAATAATTGAAATTAAGCGTTTCCAGGCAAAACAAATCAACACTAAATGATGTTGCCTTTATTTTTGCTGTTTCTTATGTCCTTCCTAACCCATGCAAGGTGAAAATCTAGATTAAATTGAATTTGCTTGTCACGTTGCTGAATTTTCTAGGCTATACTAAATCGGTTGGTGAAAGCAGCAAATGAACTATGGGAAATGTCAAGTCAAAGACTTAATGGACGTGACTCAGGAAGAATAGTTAGTTCTCATTCTTCTTGGACCCCATAACTTCTACACAATTCTTAGAGGTAAGAAATTCCAGGCTTGGATGAGTGCAAAGCCATCAGTGGGTAGATGATGTCATCAAGAAGCCTGGATCTTTCTAATGTTCTTTTATTTTGCCATTCCCAAGCGTTGACTTTCCATTCTTAGATTTATTGCCTCATTTGTAGGTTAAATGGTGGCCCCCTGGAAGATATGTCTAGCCAGAACCCATGACTGTAATCTTATTTGGGAAAAGAGTCTGCGCAGGTGTGATGAAGTTAAAGATCTGGAGATGAGATCAGTAGGTTAGGCTCTAAATCCAGTGTAAAGTGGCAAGGGTGGGGGCGGGGCAGAGAAAGGCATGATGCAATGACAGAGAATGAGATTGGAGTGATGTGTCCACAGGTCAAGGAATGCCACCATTTCAAATCTCAGTAGCTAGGAGAGAGAAGGCATGCAAAAATTCACCCTCAGAGACTCTAGAAGCAACCAACCCGCTGGCTCCTCCATTTCAGACTTCTGACCATCACAGCTGTGAGGAAGTCAATTTCTGTCGTTTTAAGCTACCAGGTTACAAATGTCACATCCTCCTCACATTATAGTCAAATTAGAAAGAAAGAGTAGGGACAAGAGAGAACTTCATTTTTTTTTTTTTGAGGCATAAAATAAATACTTTATACTATTACATTTGTGTATTTGAGATCATCAGACATGTTCACCTATCCTTTCCTCTTCCCCAGAAGGAAGCAACTGTGCCACCACTATTGGTCAGAAAGAGTCAATGAGAACCAGGCTTGGTGGTGCTTGCCTTGTTGCATCCAACCCGCACCTCTCCCCAAGAAGTGCAGCCCAGACAACTCTGCAGAAGCAGCAAAGTTTATTGAGGAAATAGGCACACAGGCCAATCGATTGGGGTCAGCTCTCCTTTCCTTCAGAGACTGCCCCAAAAGTGAGGGTTTCAGAGGTTATTATAGGGTGGGCTAGCTACATGACTCAGAACAACAGGATTTGGTCGATATTCAATCTATAGTTATTTACAGTTCAACCGTGACAGTGCCTCCTATGTCCCCTTTCAGTTCCTGGAACTTTAGGTAACTGGCCAGGGGGTCTGGCAGCCTGTGGTTTTGCATCCCCATCTGTGAGAAGCAAGCATAGCAAAGCATTAATCACAGAAGCACAAAGAGCAGGTTAACTGATACATGCAGGCCTGAGCCAGAGTGACTCCATTTTGAGTTTGGATTTTACAGCCTGTAATCCCAATGGTTTGGGAGGCTGAGGCAGGAGGACCACGAGTTCAAAGCCAGGCACTAAGCGACTCAGTGAGATTCTGTCTCTAAATAAAGTACAAAACACAGCTGGGGATGTGGCTCAGTGTTTGAGTGCCCCTGAGTTCAATCCCTGGTACCAAAAAAAAAAAAGATTCAATGAGAAACTTTTGCTCTCTGTACTAAGGAATTTCATTTTTTATTGGCAGATCATTATTTACCCCTCTTACTTCTTATTAGCCAGGTTATGTGGCCACCTTGGCTGAAAGGGAATCTGGGAAAATGAAATAGCAGGCATTTGAAATGAAATAGCAGGCATTTGAAATGCAGGAAGAGCCCTATTAGTTGTCAGTAATGATGACTGTCATTTAATAGGCAGTGAACAGCGAACTTGATGGTCCTGGAATGTGCAGGTTGTCCCCACACAATACAGACTATTGAGGCACACTGGAGATCAATTATGAGTTGCTCCTTCAGGCTCATACCTGGCCCCCCATGAGGGAGGGGAAGGAGGGCTGGCAGATGACAGACCACTAGCAGAGACTGCCACAACCTGGGAGGAGCACAACAATTCAATAATGAAGGTTGATCCGTGAAGCCGCAGCGTAAGGGTGGTTGGGATTATGACAGGTACTCTCAGCTTTTGTTGGTGTGTGGCCAAGTTTACTTACTCATTCATAAATTAATTCGTCCATCCATTCCCCTACTCAATGAATATGACTCAAATTGACTTAACTAATAAAAGGTTCAATTACTAGTGCACATGACCAAAAGTCCACAGAGAGCTGTGGGAGGGTTTGGGGGCTCCAGAGCTGTCATCAAGACTTGCTGTCTCTCCATCTCTGTCCCTTAGCTCTACTTTCTGTGTGTTGATTTCATTCCAACAGGCTCCTCCCACTCTTGGGTAAAGAGACCACCAAGTTCACACACACCCCAGTCTCTCAGTTTCCCTGGGGGAAAGAGAGCTTCTGGTCACAGCCATTCCAATACACATCCCTGTGCTAAGTCCAGCTGGGCCATCTCAGGGACAAGTGCCCATTTCTGTGCCATCTCTGTGCTGCTGGGGTTGGGGAGGGGTATGGATTCTACAGCTTGTCAATGCTTGGATTATGGTACTGTCCATGGAAGAGGAAGGGGGCCGTGGATTCAGCCACTCAGAGCACATGCATTCAGAGTAGGGAACAATGCCTGCTGTACTCCCATCTGGTAAAAGGAACACCACTGGGGACATGCATGAGGCAGATGTATATGGTTCAGTGCAAATTCATCATTACCCTTAGGAGGTCGGGAGGACAATGGAGAGTGTAGAACAGGCCCTTCTAAGCAGGAGAGGAAGTTAATAGCATCATTTAGATATATGGTAATAACTGAGGCACTTAAAGGGAAGATTGAGGATGCTATAGCAGACCACACTGGGTAATGACATTCCATTTGGATCTGTAACAACCATCTATAAGGCGTAATGTTGAGCATTAATCAAACTGTTTTGTTTTGTTTTTAGTACCAGGGATTGACCTCAGGGGCACTTAGGAGCCACATCTCTAGCCCCTTTTTATTTTTCTATTTAGAGACAGGGTCTCACTAAATTGCTTAGGGCCTCACTAAGTTGCTGAGGCTGCCTCTGAATTTGTGATCCTCTTGTCTCAGCCTCCTGAGCTGCTGGGATTATAGGCATGCCCCACTGAGCCCAGCTGTTAAACACTAATCTTACCAAATAAAGAAGAGGAAGAGGGGAAGAATTATAAAGTAGTAGCATGTTATCAAGTAACATCTTTACCTAGCTTGTTGATGGTGGTTTCAGAGAGAAACACTGTTGCAGAAATGACTTCATCCCATAAATGGAAATGGGCTTCTTTCTCTTTGTCAGTTCTATCTTATGTGAGCTGCTCTCATCCAGACTTTGGCTTTTGTATATAGACAGTTTTTCACCAGAGTGTGACAGACATCCTGTACTGTGCTAGGCCAGTTCCAGCACTGACAAGGAGTTCTGATTGTTCCCTGGGACATAACTTGGATTTACTCTGGAGCACATGTCCGATTTGTCTTTAAAGATAACACATCTACAAAGGATTGAGGAAAACAGAGAACTCCAACCTAATCTCCCAGGAAAAGCCTGCATTAGATTCTGCATTCCTCAGACAGCAAGGTTCACAATTTCAAGTTCTCCGTCTCTGGCTGTGTCCCCAGATATGCAATTCATTGCTGAACACACACTTTCACTTATTACTTATTTGGAGGGTGAAGAGTCAAGCCTATCTTCAGACTCTTTCCTTTTCTGAATATTCTCTGAAAATTAGAGACATGTCATCTGCCAAGAAATGCTCAAAGACTTCCAGGTGTCAAAACACAGCTCTTGGGTGGGTGGGGCACACAGTGTTCAGAGGCTGTGATACTGCTAAGTACTTCCCAGTGTCCTGCACTCTGATACTGTGATGCTTCTCTCTGCTTTTTCTTGCACATTTGTTACTGAAAAGATATTTAGATCTAGCATGAAAAATGGAGAAAACATCAAGAATCAAAGTTATATAAGTAAATACATTCTTCTGTTTGCATGACGATAATAACAATAATTCGTATGTGCTGTTCCAGACGTTCTGTGTCCCTGCCTCATGTCAAGGATAAGCTCTTCTCTTGTAAAGTATTCTGCTGAGCACTTGATATGTAAATCTCATTTAATCCTCATATCATCTCAACGAAGTACCTATCATTCCCATTTTATAGATATGAAAAGTCAAAGAAATCAGGTAATTTGCAGTGTAAGTAACACTGCTGGACTTTGAACCCAACAAGATTGGCTTTTCACCACCACCCAAAACTAACCCTCATCAGCATCTGATTTGCAGAGGTGGAGCCCCCTTTTTTGGTAGCCCTTGCTTAGGAAACTCTTACAGAGGTGGCCCCTTTAAGAACACCCTTGACACTTGATTATTAGCTGGAGGTCCATTCCAAAGCAAACAAACACCCCTCCACCCCCAGTAATGTCCTCAGCATTGTCACTTCCTGGGAACTCATACAGCCATGATCCACCTGAGGAGGTCCATCTGATTGGACTCAGTGGTACACAAGTTTACACAGGGACAACACTGGAATGCACAACCCTATCCACTCATCTAAAGCCCCTAGGGGAGCTCTTGTTTGTTTTGTTTGGTTTGAGGCAAGGTCTCATTATGTGGCCCAGGCTGGCCTCAAACTTTCCATCCTCCTGCTTCAGCCTCCTGAGTACCTGGGATCATAGCTATGTCCACTTTGCCCTGAAGATTTATTAAAGTTCACAAAACTCGCTGTCAACCAAAGCTTTCCTGGAGACGTCTGCATGGTGTCAAGAAATGGTGCCTTTGTTTCTTTAAAACAGATTTCAGGAGCTAGGTGCACAGCTCAGTGGTAGAGTGCTTGCCTAACATATATTAGACCCTGAGTTGGATACCCAGTACCACAAATAACAACAAAAACACCCAAATTCTAACTTCCCTCCACACCTACCACATTGGGTCCAAAAGTTGTCTTTCCTGTGACATCGAGAGTGGGTGGAAGAGCAAGGATCATTTGTGCTCGCTGCTATCTCAAAGGAGGGGGTAGGGTGGGCTGAACCAGGAGGTGTCTAATAGGATTCCAACAAGTCCTGGCATCCTGCCCCACTAGCAGGTCCAGTGCTCCAAGACACGCTTAGTGCTCCAAGATACGCTGGAAACCCAGAGTCTTTGATAATTATCAATTCTTCCAATAGATAGAGAAAAATATATACGTTGAGGAGTGGATACAAGACAGCGGCCTAGACAGACGCTGCGTTCCTAGTCTCTCCAGGACCGGGGATTAAATTAGTGGAAATACCGTTTCTCTGCGGGTTATTAGAGGACCCCTGACAGCTGCCTTCACGCAGGAATTCCAGTCGCGTGCCTGCTGGGGTCACCAGGCCCCCGCCTTTACACAGGACCCCAACCGCTTGCCGGTGCAGAACCCGCCCCAGCACCCACACACCACGCAGGACCCCTAGCCATAGTTCCCACGCAGGCCCCTGGCTGCTGCTCGTGTGTGGAACTCCACCTACCATCATGGAACTCCCCTGTTTGCCTACACCTGGGGACACGGGACAAGATCCGGAGTCAACCTTCTACTTCCACGCAGCACACCACAGAATGGCATCTCTGAACACATCACCCAAAGCCACCACCTGGCCGGGCCCTACATGCTATCTCTGCAAATAGGCGCCTCCATTTTGGGACTCCTTCGTCCGCCATCTTGAACCTGAACGAAGAGATACTAGTAAACAACAGACAACGCCACCTACTGGATGAGAAGGGAAGCAAGCCTTTTTATTTCCCTTGAGACTTTTTTTTCCTTTTCCCTCTATTATCTCCTTTTTTTCCCCCTTTCTTCCTTTTTTTTTCTTCTTTTCCCTCTCTCACTCTTTTTCCACCCTCACATCCCCAACATTTGTGAAACCAAGTATTTTTTATGCATTAGACTACTGAGGACTGGGATACCTGATTAGCATATTACAGTTGTATTATATAGTCTCATATCTCCTATTTTCACATGTTTTATTTTTCTTAATTTTTATGTTTCCTTGTTTGTTGTACTCCATTTTCTTCCTACTTGTCTTCCTCAAATCTCTTTCTCAGCAGGGCACGGTGGCGCACGCCTGTAATCCCAACACTTAGGGAGGCTGAGACAGGAGAATCGTGAGTTCAAAGCCAGCCTCAGCAACGGTGAGGTGCTAAGCAATTCAGTGAGACCTTGTTTCTACATAAAACACAAAATAGGGCTGGGGATGTGGCTCAGTGGTCAAGTGCCCTTGAGTTCAATCTCCAGTACCAAAACAAAAACCTCTTTCTCTCTTTTCTACTATTAGCCAACTTCTTTTGGATTCCTCTTTCACGCCTTCTAGGATCTAACAACTCTGTGTCTTCACTTCCTACCTCCCTAACATCCCCTCCTACACCCCACCCCCTGTTCTCTTTAGTCCACCAACAGAAACTGTAGACCCTTTCGCAAACCTATTGTTTATATAGTAGATACTAATTGAACTTATAATTTCTGTATATTGTGATAAAGCCTTAAATGTCCTATTAGGAGCTACTTGTTCTAAAATTATATATTGTTTGTATTGAGATCTTTTAATATTGGTTTCCCCCTTAAAGGAGAGATATTAGAACCCTGTAGGGGATCTGTAAGCTTATAGAATAAAGACTGTGGACTGACAGTGCACATGCAGAAAGGGAGACCAATGGAGTGCCGTGCTGTGGCCCCCCCATCTACCAACTGGCAGCTGTCCCTGCCTACTTCCATCTAGAGTCAACAGCCAAGACCAGGAAGATCATCCTCAAGATTCCTGCAGGCCTGGTTATACGAGAGGTGAAATATTGGTAACTGGCAGGGACACTACAAGATTATAGGGTGGAAACTGTAATAATACCTCAGATCAGCACTGCTAGAGAGGAAGACCCTTGAACAACATGAAAAAAATAAGTGAAGAAAATGCCCCAAATAAACCAAGATGCTACAATAATAGAATCCACTGACCACATGTTAAATGAAATGTCAGAGAAGGAGTTCAAAATGTACATAATTAAAACGATCTGTGAAACACAGAATAATATAAGAGAGCAATTACAGGCAACAATTGATTAATCCAAGAAAGAGATAAGAGAGCAAATACAGGGATCAAAAGATTACTTCAAGAAAGAGATAGAGACATTAAAAAAAATCAAGCAGAAATCCTTGAAATGAAGGAAAATAAACTAACTAAAAAATTCAATAGAAAGCATTACCAACAGACAAGATAACCTGGAATATAGAACCTCAGACAATGAAGACAAAATATATAATCTTGAAAATAAATTTGACCACAAAATGAAGATGGTAAGGAACCATGAACAAAACATCCAAGAATTATGGGATAACATCAAAAGGCCAAACCTAGGAATTATTGGATAGAGGAAGGCGCAAACCAAAGGAATGCACAATCTCTTCAATCAAATAATATCAGAAAATTTCCCAAACATAAAGAATAAATTGGAAAATCAAATACAAGAAGCTTACAGGACACCAAATGTACAAAACTACAACAGATCCACACCAAGGCGCATTATAATGAAAATGCCTACCATACGCAATAAGGATAGAATTTTAAAAGCTGCAAGAGAGAAGGTACAAATTACATACAGGGGGAAATCAATTCAGATTTCAGCAGATTTCTCAACCCAGACCCTCAAAGCCAGGAGATCCTGGAACAACATATACCAAGCTCTGAAAGAAAAGGGATGCCAACCAAGAATCTTATATCCAGCAAAATTAAGCTTCAGATTTGATGATGAAATAAAAACTTTCCATAATAAACAAAAGTTAAAAGAATTTACAATGAGAAAGCCTGCACTAGAGACCATTCTTGGCAAAATATTTCATGAGAAGGAAATGAAAAACAACAACTACAATCAGCAAAGGGAGGGACTACACTAAAGGAAAAGCCAACAAAGGAGAAACCAAATCAAGTTAAAAACCAAAAATAACCAAAATGAATGGGAATACAAACCATATTTCAATAATAACCCTGAATGTTAATGGCATAAACTCATCAATCAAAAGACATAGACTGGCAGATTGGATTTTAAAAAAAGACCCAATGATATGTTGTCTTCAAGAGACTCATCTCATAAAAAAAGACATCCACAGACTGAAGGTGAAAGGATGGAAAAAAATTTATCACTCACATGGACTGTGTAAACAAGCAGGAGTTTCCATCCTCATTTCAGATAAAGTGGACTTCAAACCAAAGTTAGTGAAAAGGGATAAAGAAGGCCATTTCATACTGCTTCAGGGAACCATACATCAAGAAGGCATAACAATCATAAATATCTATGCCCCAAACAATGGAGCATCCATATATATTGAACAAATCCCTCTCAACTTGACAACCAAATAGACCACAACACAATAATACTGGGTGATTTTAACACACCTCTCTCACCACTGGACACATCTTCCAAACAAAAACTAAACAAAGAAACCACAGAACTCTTGGATAGGCAGAATAAATATTGTCAAAATGACCATACTACACAAAGGACTATACAGATTCAATGTGATTCCAATTAAAATCTCAACATCATTCTTTATAGAAATAGAAAAAGCAATCATGAAATTTATTTGGAAAAATAAGAAACACAGAACAGCCAAAATAATCCTTAACAAGAAAAGCAAAGCAGGAGGCATCACAATTCCAGACTTTAAATTATATTACAAAGGTATAATAACAAAAACAGCATGGTATTAGAACCAAAATAGACATGTAGATCAATGGTACAAAATAGAAGACACAGAGACAAACCCACATAAATACAGTTATCTCATACTAGACAAGATGCCAAAAACATACACTGGAGAAAAGATAGCCTCTTCAACAAATGGTTCTGGGAAAACTGGAAATCCATATGCAGCAAAATGAAACTAAACCCCTATCTCTCACCATGCACAAAACTCAACTCAAAGTGGATCAAGGACCTAGGAATTAGACCAGAGACCCTGTACCTAACTGAGGAGAAAGTAGGCCCAAATCTTCATCACGTCAGATTAAGCCCCATCTTCCTTAGCAAGACTCCTAAAGCACAAGAAATAAAAGCAAGAATCAATAAATGGGATGGATTCAAGCCAAAAAGCTTCTTCTCAGCAAAAGAAACAATCAATGAGGTGAATAGACAGCCTCATGCACATCAGAGCACTAATCTCCAGGATATATAAAGAACTCAAAAAACTTAACACCAAAAAAACAAACAGCCCAATAAATAAATGGGCTAAGGAGCTGAATAGAAACTTCCCAGAAGAAGATATATAATTGATAAACAAATATATGGAGAAATGTTCAACCTCTCTAGCAATTAGAGAAATGCAAATCAAAACTACTCTAAGATTTCATCTCACCCCAGTCAGAATGGCAGCTATCTAAAATATCAGCAACAATAAGTGCTGGCGAGGATGTGGTGAAAAAGGCACACTCAAACATTGCTGGTGGGACTGCAAATTGGTGCAACCTATCTGGAAAGCAGTATGGAGATTCCTTAAAAACCTTGGAATGGAACCACCATTTGACCCAGCTATCCCATTCCTTGGCCTATACCCTAAAGACAAAAACAGTAGTAACAGTGACACAGCCACTTCAATGTTTATAGCAGTACAATTTACAATTGCTAAACTGTGGAAGCAACCTAGATGCCCTTCAATAGATGAATAGATAAAGAAACTGTAGTATGTATACACAATGGAATATTCCTCAGCAATAAAAGAGAATAAAATTATGGTATTTGCAGGTAAATGGATGGAATTGGAAAACATCATGCTATGTGAAGTAAGCCAATCCCCCAAAAAACAAAGACTGAATGTTCTCTCTGATTAGTGGATGCTGATCCATTATGGGGATGGGGGTGGGGAGCATGGGAGAAATGGAAGAACTTAGGATGGGGCAGAGGGGAGGTGGGGGAGGGAAGGGGAACTGGGAGTAGCAAAAATGGAATGAGATGGACATCACTACCCTAGGTGCATGTATGAAGACACGAATGGTGTGACTCTTATCTTGTTTGCAACCAGACAGGTGGAAAATTGTGCTCCGTATATGTACTATGACTTGAAATGCATTCTTATGTTTTAAAAATAAATTTAAAAAATATATATATATACACACACATTGGGGGAAAATATGTAAATCTCCTTGCATCAATTTAAGTTTCCATCTTTTTCTGTGTTCCGTGAATGGAAGTTGTAGCCTATCATCCATGTCTCCAGGAGGTACGTGGAATGGGTTCTTATTCCTCCATATTCTCCTTTCCTCCACCATAATCCCTGTTTCTCTGGGGCCCCAACATGTAAACTTCATGCATTATTCTGGCAAGAAGCTGACTTGAGCTGATTACAAGAGAAAGGCACTTTCCAGGATACCCAAGTTTTTTGCTTTTTTTAATTTTTCTTTTCTATTTGGAAATGTGTGTGTGTGTGTGTGTGTGTGTGTGTGTGTGTGTACAGATATACACACACCATTTTAACAATGTTTGAAGGTTCAATTTAGTGGCATTAAGTTCATTTATGTTGTACAACCATATTCGCTATCCATTTCCAGAATTTTTCAGTTTCCAAACTAAAATTCTGTCCCCATTAAATACTAACCCTCCTTCCTCTCCTTCCTCACCCCCTGGTAACCACCGTTCTACTTTCTGTCTCTATGAATTTGACTACTTCAGGTACCTCATATATGTGGAATCATAGTCTTTGTCTTTTTGTGACTGGTTTAATTTTACTTGGTGTAATGTCTTCAAGTTCTATACATGTTGTAGAGTGTTTTGGAATTACTTTCTTTTTTAAGGTTGTATGGATATACCACATTTTGCTTATCTATTTATCTTTTGATGAACACTTAGTGGGTTTTTTTTAATTTTGTTTTATTTTTGTATTGAGGATTGGACCAAGGGGCTATATCCCAACCCCTTTTGATTTTTTATTTTGAGGCAGGATCTCACCAAACTGCTCAATTTGCAATCCTGCCTCAACCTTCTGAGTAGCTGGGATTGCAGGTGTGTCCCACCACTCCTGGTTTATCGATGGACACTGGATGGCTTTACCTTTGGGCTATTATTAATGGTGCTAACATAAATATGGTGTACAAATAATAGCTTGAGTCCCCGTTTTCAGTTCTGCAGGGTGTTTTTCCAGAAATGGATCTAATTTATGTCTAAAATTACACAATGCTACTGACATGAGTAATTTGCATCCTTAGACCTTCCACTCCACTGTAGAAGAGACCAGGGTGATATGTAAAGATCAGCCTCACACAGCACCATGTGGTGCAGGCTGAAGTGCAATTGAGAAAGAGCCATGAGGACGTGGAGAGTCTGAACATTCCATTATCATGCTGTAAGCAAGAGGACAGGGACTGTGCTCAAGCACCTTAGGTGAAACCCTGCATCTCACCCAGCAACTGGGGCAGTCAGCAGGGTGGGCAATCCATCAGCAAATGTTTGTGGACTATATGCTTGGTTGAAGGAGCAAATGAAATGGCATCTTGTTGGGGAAGTTTACAAAGATTTTATCAAGGACAGACATGTGTCCATCAGCTTTTTGTCACTGAGAACAAAACACCTAACAGTAACAACTGGAAGAAGGATTTATTCTGGGTCATTGTTTCTGAGGTTCATTCTGTGGTCGGCCAACACCATTCCTCTGGCCGGTGGTGAGGCAGAACATAACGATAGAAGGGCATGGTGGAAGAAAGCTGCTCCACTTAAGGGAGCAGGGAGACAGAGAGGAAGGCAATGGGGGACAAGATAACCCTTCCAGGGCAATCCCAGTAACCTACTTCCTCCAACTAGATCTACCTCCCAGTAGTCCATTCAGCCATCAATGGATTAATCCACTGATGAGCTCAGAGCCCTCGTGAGCCCAGCATATCCTAAAAGCCCCACCTCTGAATGTTGCTGGGTTGGGGCCACTCTTTCAGCACAAGACTTTGAGGGACATTCAGATCCCAACCATGACGGCACTTGTCAGAATCCTGAAGAACCTGGACAGAGGTAGGGAGTTGCCAGGCAGAGATCTGGACAGAGGCCACTCTAGGAGGAAGGCACTGCCAAAGGAAGGCACAAATTCAGCAAAAGACGGTCTGCCTATCTGATCAATGGTTCAGATAAGCCATCTGAGGACTGCTGTGGAGGGCAGTGGCCAGAGGCAGGAAGACAGAGGGTGGTAGAGTCCTCCAGTTGTTTCTCAGTCTATTCCTTCTTCCCTAGTACACACAGGTTAGCTGGACATACAGCCTCTGTTATGGGCTGAATTGTGTCTCCCCAAAATTCCTCTGTAGAAGTCCTAACCCCCAGTACCTCAGAATGTGATGAATTGGAGACAGGGCCGTTAAAGAGGTGATGGTAGCCGGGCGCGGTGGCTCAAGCCTGTAATCCCAGGACTTAGGGAGGCTGAGACAGGAGAATCGCGAGTTCAAAGCCAGCCTCAGCAATGGCGAGGCGCTAAGCAACTCAGTGAGACCCTGTCTCTACATAAAACACAAAATAGGGCTGGGGATGTGGCTCAGTGGTCAAGTGCCCCTGAGTTCAATCTCCAGTACCAAAAAAAAAAAAAAAGCTAGCTTTGAATTTGCAATCCTCCTGCCTGAGCCATCTTTGTGCAGAGAAGACCACACCCTGGGGGGCTGAACACCCAGACAAAAGAGCGTGTGACCTCTGACACTGCTGAGTCCCCACCACTTGAAGTGTTCTGGGGGAAGGAAACTTGGATCTCCCGTGACAGCAGCCCCATCTATGTCCTAATAATGCAGCAGGTAGGCTCCTTCAAGCCCAGCTGGCAACTGGAACCCAAAGACACTGGGAACACCGAGGAGACAAAAGGGAAGAGACTCAGGGAAGACTGCAGCCAACAAAGCTGTGGAGGGTGGAGGCGTCTGGGGTGAGGTCAGAGGCCATGGTGGTGGCACTCCACTGCCCCTTTTCTTTTCTTCTTTGTTTCTTCCCTGTGCTCCCTCTAACCTCCCTGCTCCTCCAGCCTCTGCTCACCCATCACGTACCCTTCCGTGGTTCCTCATTTTCTTTTTTATTATAATATTTTTTTACTTATTTGTTTATTTATTTATTTAGTTGGTGCTGGGGATTGAACCCAGGCCTTGTGCATGTGAGGCAAGCACTCTAGCAACTGAGCTATATCCCCAGCCCTTAATTTCTTTATTTTTTTGTACTGGTAATTGAAACCAGAGGCCCTCTATCGCTGTGCTACACCCACCAGCCCTTTTTATTTTGAGACAGGGCCTCGCTTAGTTGCTGAGGCTGACCAGGAACTTGGCAATCCTCCTGCCTCAGCCTCCTGAGTTGATGGGATTACAGGCATGGGCCACTGCACCTGGCTGATGGCTTCTCATTTTCTCATGTAATCTTTTGATCAAGAGGTTCACTTGATGCTTTAACTATATCCCTTGTGGCTTTGAAACTTACATGTTTTTTTCTTTTTCCCCACCTTCTTTTCCCTGATCTTCTCCTCCCCAATCTTTTCTCTAACCTTCTCCTTCCTGATCTCTCCTCCCGAATCCCATTTCTCTGAATCACCTCTTTAAAAACCTCCTGTTCCTTTGGATTGTGCAGAGGGGAGTGAGGGGAGGAAAAGGGTGGGGCTGTGGGGATGGGAAGATGTTGAATGAGACAGACATTATTACTCTCTATATATGTATGACTACACTACCCATGTGACTGTACCATGTACAGCCAGAGGAATGAGAAGTTGTGCTCCATTTGTGTACAATGTGTCAAAATGCAGTCTACTGTCATGTATAACTAATTAGAACAAATTAAAGACAAAATGAAAGAGAGACCAGTAGAATAGAAGGGGATAAGGGGAAGGGAGGGGAGGGAAAAGGGAGGGACTTGGGAATGAACTTGATGAAACTATACTGTTTTATTGTGTGCATGTATGAATAATTATAACAAGACCCACTGTTACATATAAGTATAATGCACAAGTAAAAAGGAGTGGGGACATGCTCCCCATGATGGGTAGAATCACAGGTGCTGGAACAGGACTCCCCTGTGTTTCTCCTTTGCTAGCAAAGCAAAAACTTTTTCCTTTTTCTCAAAACCTTGTCTTCATTATTGTATTGGTGTCAAGGACAAGGACTGAGCTTTCGATTACAAAAAGAGGTTCCTGGGCCCCACAGAGAAGAGGGGAAGAGCCAAGCCATGGGTACCACCATCCCAAGGGCATGTTGTGGGACAGGCTGGGCCAATGAGAAATGAAGCACTTTTTCGGTTACAAAGCCCTCAAGAAGTTCAAGTTCATTTGCTGAAAAAGTAACTATCAAGCACTTACTTTGCTAGCTCCATGCTAGACCCTTTAGGGAGATGAGGAGTGACTGATGGTGGTGTACTTAGTACACTATATGATAAATGGAATGCTGATGATTACTAAATGACTGCAACATGTTAGTTGTTTTATTTCTTGAGTACTGGGAATTGAACCAGGGCATTTTACCATTGAACTCTATCTCCAGCTTTTTTTTATTTTATTTTATTTTGGTACTAGGGATTGAATCAGGGGTGCTGAGCCACATCCCCAGCCTTGTTTTTACTTTTTATCTAGAGACAGGGTTTCACTAAGTTGCTTAGGGTCTCACTAAGTTGCTGAGGCTGGCTTTGAACTCACCATCCTCCTGCCTCAGGCTTCTGAGCGGCTGAGATTACAGGTGTACACTACTACGCCTGGCTTTTTTTTTTTTTTTAAGTTAGCTGGGCTTGGGCCCAATGAAACATGCCTGTAATCCCAGCAAAGTGGGAGGCTGAGGCAGGAGGATCACAAGTTCAAGGCCAGTTTCAGAAATTCAGCAAGATCCTCAGCAATTTAGTGAAGGCCAGTCTCAAAAATAAAAAATTTTTTAAAAAGGGACTGGGGATATAGCTAAATGGTTAAGTACCCTGGGGTTCCATCCCCAGTACCAAAAGAAAAGGTATCAGGAAACTGGGGATATAGCTCAGTGATAGAGTGCCTACTTTGTATGCATGAGGCCCTAGGTTTGATCCCCAGTACAACAAAAAAGAAAAAAAATATATCAGAGTGAGGAAGCATTTATTCACACAAAATAGGAAGAGTAAACCTGAGTTAAAAGCTAGCTCTGTCACCTGATAGCTGCAAGATTTTCTTAAATTACTTTTTTCTGACTCTGCTCATTCACATGAAATGTTAACTAACAGTAAGACAACTTAACCTTGTAGAGCTAATGTTAGGTAGCAGTTAGACCTGAGCAAGAGGTCAGGAGTTTAAGAAAACACTTAGCAAACAGCAAATCAGTTAATCAACAGCCCTGCCTCAGAGGTGCCACAAAGTCTGGCAAGAGCTATTTCAGGAGCCATGTGTGATCTCAGCCCTGTGAATGATCCCTCCTACAACACTAGGAAGATGGATGAATTCAGGGGAGGACAAGGGTATGTCTGCTCAGAGGGCTTAAGTGCTATGAAGTCTTAAGCAAGACCCTACACAAACAAATAAACAACATAGACCAGAGATTCCCTGACCTAGGAAAGCAGGATGATGAAGACTGAAGCCCTCCCACCGTAGTTTCTGTAAAACCAATTCCAATTAGGAGCCATCAGCTAGGCCATGATGACCAAGAGCGGCCCTTAGATTGTTAGCTCACGTAGTCTGCCAATCAAGATGGAGAGGTGTACGTGGGCGGGAACTTCTAACCATCTCCCTTCTATACCCCAATAAAAACTGGGATGCAAAGAATTGAGTTGTCCCTCTCTTCTCTGAAAGGACTCACTTTCTCCCTTTAGGGTGCTCACCCTCTTTCTAATACACTTTGCTATATTTTTTTAAAAAAATTTTTGGAGGGGGGCAGTACCAGGGATTGAACTCAGGGGCACTCGACCACTGAGCCACATCCCCAAACCTATTTTATATTTTATTTAGAGATGGGGTCTCATTGAGTTGCTTAGTGCCCCACTATTGCTAAAGCTGGCTTTGAACTGGAGATCCTCCTGCTTCAGCCTCCCGAGCTGCTGGGATTACAGGCATTACAGGCATTACCTGGCTTTAAGTTTTAAAATTTGTTCTAATTAGTTATATATGACAGTAGAATGTATTTTGACACATTGTACACAAATGGAGCACAACTTCTCATTCCTCTGGCTGAACATGGGGCAGAGTCACACCAGTAGTGTAATCATACATGTATATAGGGTAATAATGTCTATCTTATTCTACTGTCCTTCCTATCCCCACAGCACCACCCCTCCCCTCACTCCCCTCTACACAAACCAATGTTCCTTCATTCTTCCCTACCCTCCCCCCCCCCACCGCTAATATGGATCAGCATCCGCTTATCAGAGAAAACATTCGGCCTTTGGTTTTTTGAGATTGGCTTATTTCACTTAGCATGATGATCTCTAGTTCCATCCATTTACCTGCAAATATCACAGTTTCATTAATCTTTAGGTGGAGTAATACTCTATTGTGTATATGTACTACATTTTCTTTATCCATTCATCTGTTGAAGGGCATCTAGGTTGGTTCCATAGTTTAGCTATTGTGAATTGAGCTTCTATAAACATTGATTTGATGAGTCACTGTAGTATGCTGATTTTAAGTCCTTTGGGTATATGCCAAGGAATGGGATAACTGGGTCAAATGGTGATTCCATTCTAAGTTTTCTGAGGAAACTCCATAAAACTGCTTTCCAGAGTGGTTGCACCAATTTGCAGTCCTGATTTTGCTATACTTTTACTAAATCTCAGGTCTTGCTTGAAGTTCTCTCTTTCAAAGACTCAAGAGTCCACAACGCAATGCAATCACTGCTAAGATTCTATCTCAGCTATGATCTTATCTGCATTATCAGTGTGGAGAGAACTAAAGGAGAAACATCCTGTAACATGCTTAGTTCAGAGCGTGGCATGAGCTATCTATCATTCAAGTGTTAGCTTGGGAAAAAAAAAATCCCCCAAAGCTTTGCTCAGAACTAAAAGGGTTAAGATATGAGAAAGAACTATTTGTTGAAGTGGTCACATTGCACTATAGAAAGCAGGCTGATGGCCTCCATAACAGTGAGAGATGATGATGATGGTGGTGATTCTCATGGCAAGCGTTTGCTTGGTCCATCTCGGTGTTGAGCACAGGACCACTCTGATTTGTCTTCCAGCTCTTTTCAAATCATTTCAATCCAAGAACACAATAAATCATCTAACCCTTTCTAGAATTTGGAAAGTTTTGCTGTGCACAGTGGCACATACTGTAATCCCAACTGTTCAGGAGGCTGAGGCTGAAGGATTGTGAGTTGGAGGCCAGCCTCAGCAACTTAGTGAGATCCTATCTCAAAATGAAAAGTAAAGCCTGATATGGTGGTGCATGCCTGTAATCTTCATTACTTGGGAGACTGAGGCAGGAGGATTGCAAGTTCAAAGCCAGATTTAGCAACTTAGTGAGGCCCAAAGCAACTTAGCAAGACCCTGTCTCAAAATAAAATATAAAAAGGGCTGTAGATGTGGCTTAGTGGTTAAGTGCCCCTGAGTTCAATCCCTGGTACCAAAAAGAAAAGAAAAGAAAAAAGTAAAAAGGGATAGGGATATAGCTTAAACCTATACCCCCCCCCCCAAAAAAAGTAGTACAATTTGGAAAACTTCACTCTTTGTTTTCTTTTCTTTCTTTTTAGAAACTGCCCACTTTTAGCTGGGCGCAGTGGCTCACACCTGTAATCCCAGCACTTTGGGAGGCTGAGACAGGAGAATCGGAAGTTCAAAGCCAACCTCCGCAAGGGCGAGATGCTGAGCAACTCAGTGAGACCCTGTCTCTACATAAAACACAAAATAGGGCTGGGGATGTGGCTCAGTGGTTGAACACCCCTGAGTTCAATTTCCAGTACCGAAAGAAAGAAAGAAAGAGAGAGAGAAACTGCTCACTTTTACACCCTCTCTTCCCTCCCATTCCTACAAATAAATATATAATATATATATATTTAACTATATACACACACATATATATATACATCCTTGTTTTTTTTTTTTTTGGCACCATACTGGGAATTGAAATGAAGGCCTCATGCAGGTTAAATAAGCACTGTACCACTGAGCTACACCCCTAGCCCCTCCACAAAGCTCTTCAAAAATATTGGAAAGCCGGGCGTGGTAGCGCAAGCCTGTAATCCCAGCACTTTGGGAGGCTGAGACAGGAGACTCGCGAGTTCAAAGCCAGCCTTAGCAACGGTGAGGTGCTAAGCAGCTCAGTGAGACTCTTTCTCTACATTAAAAAAAAACACAAAATAGGGCTGGGGATGTGGCTCAGTGGTTGAGTGCCCCTGAGTTCAATGCCCAGTGCCAAAATATATATATATATATATATATATATATATATATGTATATATATATGTGTGTGTGTGTGTGTGTATATATATGAAAAGTAACTCAGGAGGCTGAGGCAGGAAGATCACAAGTTCAAAGCCAGCCTTAGCCTTAGCAACTTAGTGAGGCCCTAAGCAACTGTGAGACTGTGTCTCAAAATAATAAATAAAAAGGGCTAAGGATACGGCTCAGTAAAGTGCCCCTGGTGTGTGTCCAGTGTCCCAGTGTATGTATGTTTATATATACCAGAAACCTTTGCCCCAGACAAAGGGAAAAGAAAAACAGAAGAAGAAGAAGGAGAAGAGAAAAAAAACAATCTTACCAGATGTATTCTGGACTAAAGACTCAAGATACAATCTATTTTCCTTCAGATTAAACAAATGTAAAACCTGGATATTTTCCTTCTACATAATTGTTCTAGTGTTGCTGCAGAATTTTGACAACTCGCTGGGGGAAAATAGAATTCTGATTTTATTGTGTGCATTTAACAGATTTCCTGACATAGATTCTGCATTAAATAGTTTTAAGGGTGGGTAGAGGTATCACAAAACTTCTTGAGTCTGAAAACAGATGAGATTCTGGAATGGTGGGAAGTACAAAATTACCTAGACTCGCAGTTAGCCAAAAACCAGATTGGAAAATAAGATGTTCCAGAAAAAAACAAAAGGCACCAGCCAGAGCCAGCTGCTGACAATCACAAAGCACCGAGACTCCAGCCAGAACTAGCCACCCAACCAGGCAAAACATCTCACTCCTGGAGCACTGAAAAAAAGTACGCCCAAAGAAGAGGATGGGTGGTAGCAAAGGGGCCCTTCTGAAGGAAATGGGCCACCCTGTCCACAATTCCCAACCACCTCAGTTGTTTACCAGGGGGCACCCTCTCCTCCACCTCCAAAGCCAACCCCCTAGGGAGGTGGGGGTCCACTTGGAACCTGTGACATTGTCACAGTCTGCATCTCACCAAGAAATTAGGTCAGAGCTGGGTTTCTCCAAGCCTGGGGGAAGACTACCCACAGCATAACATCTAACCAGCTCTTGGATAGGCAGTTTCCTCCTTTTCCTCTCTGACCTGTTGAATCAGAAACTCCCAAGCTGGGGACTCAGGAATCAGAGACTTTAAACATCTCTCCAAGGATTTGCATATAAACTCAAGGATAAGAACCACTACATGGGCAGCTTGGAAAGAGGAATGGGGTGTTTTACAGTGTGGGCTTCCTGGCACCTCGCACAAGGGCTATGGTGGGTGATCAGCAATTACTGAACAAGTGGACGATGAATACCAGAGGCACTTTCACTATATTCGGAGTGAGGATGGGGGTCAGTTCCCATAGAAAGGTCTATGGAGGGCTCAGACTCACCTAGGCCAGGCCCAGGCCCTGGGACTCTTGCTCAGGGCATCTGTGTCTGCCTCTTTCATCGCCCCTTGACCTGCATGATGGCTTAGCCACATTGGAGCAGCCCTACCAACCTCCAAAAGCCCGCTTAGGCCACCCTGCAGCCGACACTTCTCTCCGACTGACTGCCAGACCAACACAGCTTGGCTGTTAGGATTGGAAGTTGCCAGGGTAGGCACCTCTGACTTGCAGACAGCCACACCATCTTTTGCCAGGAGGGTGGTGCTGGGGGACCACAGGGACTCTTGGCAGTTTAACTCCAATGAAACCACACAAAGCCACCATCCAACCTTGCCAGGAGTGACGTTTGCCCTTCTGGCTGGCTTCCGTGTGCCAGAGCCTCTGGCTGCCCCTCCGCTTCCCTGGCTTCCTGACTTGCCTCTTTCACCATCTCCCTTGAAATCTCACCTGACCCACCAGGACACCAAGTTCTGAAACTTCCAAGCCAATGAAGTTATCCGATGTAGCCTCACTGCCTCACATTTGCAGGATCAGTTGACTCACCCTCCAGCAGTCTTGCTCAGAAGCATGGGGTATTACTTCCCTGTCTGACAGTACAAAGAAGCCAAATGAGGGCACAAGGTCATATGTCTGAGTAGCAGAACCATTGCCAGAACCAAGCTGGCGCCTTTGTTCAGACCTTGGACAGACCTGGAAGAGGGCAGCTGCCTACAGGTTCTCAAACTCCATAGCGTCTAACGTGCTGGAGATTCCCAGACTCTTCCCTGGGCATTTCAAGGGTTCAGCATGCCTAGGATCCTGTCTACCTTTTATATATAAGTAAATACAAATTAATAAACACACCTACACAGACATACCCAGTGCTGAGAATCCAGCCCAGGGCCTTGTACATGCCAGGCAAGGCCTCTACCACCGAGCTACACCCTCAACCCTAGAAATGTACACTTTAATAAGCACCTCTAATGGACAAAACAAGGAATTTTAACACACTCCTCAGATGTCACTAGTTTTATGTGGACTGTGACAATTAGACGCCCTTAGGAAAATCGTGCCTGAATTCCTCAGGCCAAGGAGGGTGAACAGGGGAGCCCCCTTAGGAGTGACTAATATGCCCAAAAGCCATAAGCCCACTGCCTAGCAGGTGGGTGGCATTTCGGGTGTACTGCCTTCTGTCTTCCTTCTCTTCGGTGCCATAAACTTTGGCTGTATTAGGCTGAATCCCACTCTAACCCTAGGAAAGAGCTCCCGGGCCCACACCTGCTAAGCAGGCCCTCTACCACTGAGCCACACCCCTAGTCTTCTTATGCTAATTTTGAATTTTGTCTCACCTTTGCTTTTAGTTATTTTTAATTTTTTTAAACAAATAATATATTTCTTACAGTACTGGGGATTGAACCCAAGGGATGTTCTACCACTGAGCAACATCCCCAGTACCTCTCCTTTTTTGGGGGGCGGGTGACAAAGTCTCGCTAAATTGCCCAGGCTGGCTTTGAACTTGTCATCTTTCTGCCTCAGCCTCCCAGTTGCTGGGATTACAGGTGTGCACCATTGTACCTGGATCCCCTCCCTGTCTTTTGAACTCTTGAGAGCTTGACCATTTTTTTTCTCTTGTACCCAAGGCTCTGTACTTGAAAAAAGTCTCTGGGCTCAAATTGGAGCAATCTGTTTATTTCCACCTGTGTCTTACACAGATGGCCATACCTTTTCCACTGCCAAATCTCAGGACCCAAAAGTAGCCTTGTACCCACCCATCCGAGGCCACGGTGGGGGTTGGAGAGGCAAGTGTATTCAGCATGACCTGCCTTTAATGTGACCCTGCCAGGTGGGAAAGAGAGAAGGTTGCCCCCAACCTGTACTGGCCCTCAGGCCTATTCCTGTGTGAGGTGCATTTTAGAGACGTTGACAAGATGGTCGTTGTTACAGAGTGAGATCTGCCCTTGGAGCAGAGCTAAAGCAATGATGCTGGGGTTGAGAGTGGGAAACTTGCAACCACCAGTTTTTGCCATTTGGTCTGAAGAATTTCAAGCAAGTTGCACACAGTAGCAGGCAGTTTATTAGAAGAGAAGGGAAGGAGCCAGGTGCAATGGCACATGCCAATCTGTAATCTCAATGGCTCAGGAGGCTGAGGCAGGAGGATCACAAGTTCAAATCCAGCCTCAGCAACTTAATGAGGCCCTTAGCAACTCAGCAAGACTCTGTCTCTAAATAAAATATAAAAAGGGCTGGGGATGTGGCTCAGTGTTTAAGCACCCCTGGTTCAATCATTGGTACAAAAAAAAAAAGAGGAAAAAAGGGATACTCTCAAGGGAGAAAGTGAGTCCTCTCAGAGAGAGGGACAACGTGCCCCTCCTTCCCTCCAATGTTATTGGGGGAGGGCAGGTGTCAGGGAGGTTTCCAGAGAGCCCCACCCAGCTGGCCTGATGGTGCATGCCTGTCACACCTGCAATCCCAGTGACTTGGAAGGCTAGACAGGAGGATCACAAATTCAAGGCCAGCCTCAGCAACTTTGGGAGGCCCTAAGCAACTTGGTAAGAATATGTCTCAAAATAAGCCAGGCACAGTGGCGCATGCCTGTAATCCCAGCACTTTGGAAGGCTGAGACAGGAGAATCACAAGTTCAAAGCCAGCCTCAGCAACAGTGAGGTGCTAAGCAATTCAGTAAGACCCTGTCTCTAAATAAAACACAAAATAGGACTGGGGATGTGGCTCAGTGGTGGAGTACCCCTGAGTTCAATCCCTGGTACCAAACCAAACAAAGCAAAACAAAAAGAATATGTCTCAAATAAAAAGGGCTGGGGATGTAGTTTGGTGGTAAAGGGACCCTGGATTCAATTCCTAGTAGTGAAATTAAAAACAACACTAAAACAGTTCTGCCCAGGTCCATCTATGACTTCTGGTGGACAGCAGGATTGTCTCAGAGTTTCAAGCCCCCACTGTATGTGATCTTACCCCATGGAGGGGAGATTGTACTATTATAATGACATGCTATAGATCCAAGGCAACTCTGGGTCACTTTGCTGGTCACCATGCTGACCAGTTCTAATTGGAACTTGTTCTCACAGATTTTATGGTTGGGGGCTTTCCTTCTAATTATCTTTTCTCCCTTGGCCCTGGAATCTGGTCTGTTTAAAGGTCACAGTCTTAGGTAGTCGTTAGTAATGAGCAGTGGAATGCATAGCAAGGTCATGAGTTTAGTTTAAGTTACTCTTAAAATTTTCTTGGAGAAAACTACTTGGAGGCAGATGAGTAAATAACTTGTAGCACATAACCTGTAGAAAAACATTGGTCCACAAACCTTGAGGATAAACAAACAAGAGTTAAAGGAGCTAATTGGGTGGAATACGTTTAGAAAGAAGGATTTATTGGAGTAACTCCTGACAGGGCCATAACTCCCATAAAACTAGGAGTTAAAGGCCCCAAGTGTCTCCATCTATCTCAGCAGAGGGAATTCTTTAGTGGCAGGCACAGTGAGGTAACCTATGACCGGTGGCTGAGCCCAATTCCCACATTAACATAGGATTGACTTGGAGATGAAGCCCCCCCCCACCATGGGATGGCCACCCTCCAGAGAGGACCACCTAAGGCCAAAAACTCCACTGTCCAGTCGTGAAGGAGGAGTCAAACGTCTGATTGGTGAAGACTGTGGGAGGTGTTCGCCAGCTCCAAGGCCAAGGTCAAACTGGAATAAATTAGGAAGAGCACTGCTTCCTTTGTTCTCTGCTGGGACTCTCCCTCACCCTACTCTCACTTGGCTTCCCCTTTACTTTCACTTATAATAAAATCTCTTGCGTGACTTTCAGTGTCTGACTTGAAATTTTCTTTTACCTTTAGGGTAACTCATGTTCTTATCAGCAGGGAGAAGGCTTTGGCCCTGTATTTCTCTCTAGCCCATAACCTGGTCATTCTCAGAAGAATGTAGCATACCCTATTGTCTTAAACCTGCACAGGGCCAGAGAAGCCTCAGTTAAATTTGAGCAATTTTTGTTTGTTTGTTTGCTTGTTTGTTTTTTGTAGTAGGGATTGAACCCAGGGGTGCTCTTCCACTGAGCTACTTTGCCAGCTCTTTTTTATTTTTTAATTTTGAGGCAAGGTCTTGCTTAATTACTTAGGGCCTTGATAAATTGTTGAGGCTGGCCTCAACCTTGACTGTCTCAGCTTCCTGGGGCACTGGGATTATAGGTGAGCCACCATAGCCAGCAGAAAGTTGTTTTTTAAAAGAAAGTGGCGCAGGCCTGGGATTACAGGCCTGCTTGAGAGGCTGAGACAAGAGGATTCCAAATTCAAGGCCAGACTCAGCAGCTTAGCAAGCAATTTAGTGAGACCCTGTCTCAAAATATAAAATAAGGGATGGGGATGTTGATCAATGGCTGAGCACCCCTGGGCTCCCTTACTGGTACCAAATAATAAAAAAGTTTAAGAGAAAGCATGTGGGGGGTGGGCAGTCAGCACAATAGGCCCCGTTTATGGAAGTATCCCCATATCCTCATGATCCCACTACTCAATGGTTGTAGGAAGAAAACCCACAATTTGGCTGTCTGGCCTTTTCATCGAAGCTCTCACAGATTTAGAGATGGTGCATCTGAGATTCTAGTAGCCCAGAAAGGTGCCACACACCTGGAATCCCAGTAGCCCAGGAGGCTGAGTCAGGAGGACTTTGAGACCAGCCTCAGCACTCAGAGAGACCCTGTCTCTGAATAGAAAGGGCTTGGAGTATGGCACAGAGGTAGAGGGCCTGTGGGTTCCGTCCCTAGCACCAATTTCTTTTTTTTAAAAATAAAGTCTACCAGCAGTTTCTTTCTCTTGAGCAGTGCGAATGTGCTCCTGAAGAGCTTGTTATAAAGATGTTTTACTTATAAAAGAAAAAAATTAACAAGGGTGTTTTGTTTAGTGTCTGTTTTACTCACTTCTGTCTCTTAAAGATCATTGTATAACTCACCTTCTATTTATAAAGATGCATGTTCATTTTGAAAATTTAGAAATCTCAGAAAAATTATTGTATGAATAAGAAAACATCACTAATGGCCCCACTACGCAGAGTCTGTCTGTCTTTCATTTTGGTGTTGGGGATTGAACCCAAGGGTGCTTTACCACTGAGTCACATCCTCAGCCTTTTTTATTTTGAGTCAAGTTCTCCCTAAGTTGTTTAGGGCCTCACTAAATTGCTGGGGCTGGCCTTGAATTTGCAATCCTCCTGCCTCAGCCTCAGAGTTGCTGGGATTACAGGTATGCACCACCACACCCAGCCACCTAGAGTCTCTCTGTTAACATTTTGCTGTGTATACAGTTGCCCCTCATATCCACAGGGGATTAGATCCAGGAACACTGGAAATACCAAAAGCTGAGAATGCTTAAGACCCTTATACAAAATGGTGTAGTATTTGAATATAACCTACATATATCCTTCCCTATACTTTAAATCATCTCTAGATTACTCATAATATCTAATACAAAGTAAATGCTATGTAAATAACTATTAAACTGTATTGTTTAGGAAATAATAACAAAAATATGTACATGTTCAATAGAGACATATTTTTTTTCTTTTTAATATTTTCAATGTGTGGTTGATTGAATCAGTAGATGCAAAACTCATGGATATGATTTGCTTCTTTTTCTTTTTCTTTTTTCTTTTGGTACTGGGGGTTGAACCCTGAGGCACTCTTCCACCGAACTCCATCCCCAGCTCTTTTTTATTATTTATTTAGAGACAGGGATTCATTAAGTTGCCAAGACTGACCTCAAACTTGCAATTGTTACCAGGCAGCTCTAATACCAACCAGGAGGAGGAGGCCAGGCAACCAGGCTGGCTGCTCCAGGAATATCCAGAGTTAAATTGGTAGTAAAATAGATTTTATTCAAAGCCAGCTTTGAAGGAAGATAGAAGAAACTTTTGGTTCAGATTAGTCCATCTTTGAAATTCCTAAAGGTGAGCAGAACTTTTAAAGAGGAAGAGGCAGTAGCCGGGCGCAGTGGCGCAAGCCTGTAATCCCAGCACTTAGGGAGGCTGAGGCAGAAGAATCGCGAGTTCAAAGCCAGCCTCAGCAACGGCGAGGCGCTAAGCAACTCAGTGAGACCCTGTCTCTACATAAAACACAAAATAGGGCTGGGGATGTGGCTCAGTGGTTGAGTGCCCCTGAGTTCAATCTCCAGTACCAAAAGAAAAAAAAAAAAAAAAAGAGGAAGAGGCAGTGAAGTGAGGCAAAAGCTAGGAAATGTTCCTGTGTACGTTTAGTTAGCCTGTGCTGGACAGGCCGGGCTGGCTGCAGTGTCCATTTTAAAAAATTGGTATTATACTGACAGAGTCATGGACCCAATGGGACAAAATGACATATAAATTGTTGTGCCTTGATTCCTAATGTCACCCTCTAAAATCTTTCATTCTTGGGCTTCAATTCATGACCTTCACCATTAAAAGTCTCTTCCTCCCTTCCCACTCTTACAGCGTATTCAATATTCCTTTCCTCACCCTCCTACTAACCAGGCCAACCATAAATTCCTGGTGTAGGGCAATGTCAGGAGATATCGCAAGAGTTTTCTACAAGAAATTCCTTAAAAAACTTATTAAAAAACTCTCTTACCCACTTCCAGCTACTCAAAAGAGGTTAGTCTATCCTTCCCTTCTTTCTTCCTTCTTGTACTGGGGATGGAACCCAGGGGTGCTCTACCACTGACCCACATCCCCATCCCTTTTTATTTTTAATTTTGAGACAAGCTGTAAGTAAGTTGCTCAGGCTGGCACCAAATTTTCCATCTTTCTGCCTCAGCCTCCCAAATCACTGGGATTGTAAGGGAGTACCACTGTGACTAGCTGGTGTACTCTTTTGTCGTGGAGGTGGTGCGACACTGATTTCTCAATCGTGTTGAGGAGAATCAAGGAGAAACTCTTTCCCGCTTTTATCTTTTCCTGATTAAAGCTTTGCCAGCATATTCATGCTCACTTGACTCAGCCCTTTTTATTCTGAGACAGGTCTCACCAAATTGCTGAGGGTTTTGCTAAATGGCCCAGGCTGGTCTCAAACTTGTGATGGTCCTGCTGCAACCTTGGGAGCCACTGGGATGACAGGTGTGCCACACTACGCCTGACTGGAAAACATGATTTCTAAGGACTCCCAGAGTATTGCATCATTTGTATGTACCAGAGGTGCCATTTGCTTAGTGATCCTCAAATGATTGGACACTGTGGAGGTTATTTGTAATTCTTAGAGGCCTCTTTGCTCCCTCTATATATGAACCTGCTTCTTGTTTTCAGAGACTTCTCTAACCAGTGAAACAAAACTGACTCAACCGGGCGCGGTGGCTCACGCTTGTAATCCCAGCACTTAGGGAGGCTGTGACAGGAGAATTGCAAGTTCAAAGCCAGCCTCAGCAATGGCGAGGCGCTAAGCAACTCAGTGAGACCCTGTCTCTACATAAACACAAAATAGGGCTGGGGATGTGGCTCAGTGATTGAGTGCCCCTGAGTTCAATCTCCAGTACCAAAAAAAAAACAAAAACAAAACAACTGCCTCCTCCCATATCAGAAGCTAGGAGCAATACTCATTATCAGTTTGTGTGTGTGTGTGTGTGTGTGTGTATGTGGTACTAGGGTTGAACCCAGGGCCACGTTACCACTGAGCTACATCCAGCCCCACTGTACCTGACCTTTTAAAACTCAAAACAGCCAGACTTCATCTGTTGCTTATAACAATGAACTATGACTGATTTTTTTTTGAAAAAAGTTATTCTGAAATTTGACATTTTAAATAATGTTATGGCCCAAATCCCTGACACAACTCTGCACACATCTATTGCATTCCCGTGGTATAAATTTCTAGAAGTGGAATTCCTGAACTGAAGTACATTTTCCAGGCTCTTGATAAATACAACCAAATTCTACACCAGAAAATTAGGAGTTTATAATGTTCTTTTTTTGTGAGGTACTGGAGATTGAATCCAAGGGTGTTTTACCACTGAGCCACATCCTCAGCCCTTTTTATTTTTTATTTTGAGATAGGGTCTCCCTAAGTTGCTTAAGGCCTCACTAATTTGCTGAGAGTGGTCTCAAACATGACAGCCTCCTGCCTCAGCCTACCAAGTTTTTGGGGTTACAAGCGTATGCCACAGTGCTTGGCTATAATGTCCTATTTTTGTTTTTTAGAGGTGATATTTCTTTATGTAATCCTGTCCCCCCATTTTCATTCATTCATTCAACAAACACAATGTGTTGGGCACTTTGTAAGGCCCTTAAACATAAGCATGTCTTTAAGCGTAGTAAGAAGTTAAAAGGACTGTAGGAGAGGTGTTGGAGAATTCCCAAGTCTCAATAAATAGTAGCCTTCTTCTTCTCAACTAAATCAAAGGAGCTGTAAGATAAAAGATCAAGTCATATGGGGTCAAAACTATCACCTTTATTAAGTTGATATTTAAAAAATCTGGCTTACATACAAATCCTCAAATCAGGCAGGAAATGATCATGACATGAAAAAAAATCAAATTATAAAATAGCATAGTCCCAAATATATATTTTTTAAAATTCTGTGTATATAATCCCAGCAACTTAGAAGGCTGAGGCAGGAGGATCTTAAGTTCAAAGCCAGCCTCAGCAACTGAGCGAGGCCCTAAGCAACTTAGAGAGACCCTGTCTCTAAATAAAAACTAAAAAGGGCTGGGGATGTGACTCAGTGGTTAGGTGCCCTTGGATTCAATTCCTAGTACCAAAAAAAAAAAAAGTGTATATAGAAATAGAATCACAGACAGCAGACTGTTAACAGAAGCACTCTGGGCTCTTTTTGGGGGAACTTGGCATGTAAACCCCTTGAAGTCAGGAATGTGCTGTTAGCCCCTGGCATCTGTACTTCTTGGGAAGCAGTGGGAGTGGATGGTGTTAGAATAGGGAGGTCCAGATTTCAGCTCTCTGGGAGCGGTGTTCACATGGTGTTTGCATGGAGTAAGATACAAAAAACATTTGTGTAACTGAGTGAAAACAAAATTCAACATTAATGCTTGCTACATAACATATTTCAGCTTCTTGCTCTTGTACTCCTCATCCCACCCTCCACCCCACAGATCCCCCAAAGCAAGGACATGGTGTGGAGGACTGGTTTCCAATGGTCCCCTCAGATAGCAGTCTGGATATAGTCTTCTGCTGCAGGAGAATTGGCCAATGCAGATAAAGGTCACCAAGGGTAAGGATTGGAAGTGCCATGTCTGATGTCTGAAAAAAAGGCTATTTCAGCCACATGGATAATGTCACAGCATCCTAAATGTGCACTCTATGAGTACAGGCACAGGACTTTGGGCAAGGGTGCCAGCTGGTGGCTCCATTAGCAGTCAGCTCTGTTCATAGCTGATGAGAAAGAGATTTCAGGCCAGCAAGGTTCCCCTAGAATCAAGTTTTGTTTTGCTTTCCCTCCTCTGCTCTTTTACTTCCTCTTCCTGTGTGTTCTTAGGAACAAGTTGTGTTTCTTTGTTTTGGCAGCCCTAGGAAACTAATACAGACTCTTTCTGGGTAGTTCCAGGGTAGGCTCTTCCCTTCCCTGCCCAGAAAGGAGCATTAAAAATGAACAAGCTCAATAGTATCTCTTTCTTCTCAGTGGAAAAGAAAGAGATATTTCTAGACAAGAATAATGTGAACAGAAACAGGCATGGATGGACAAGATGCTCTTAGAAAGGGGAGGGGAGGTGGGTGTTAAAATAATAATGCTAGCCGGGCACAGTGGCTCACGCTTGTAATCCCAGCACTTAGGGAGGCTGAGACAGGAGGATCGCGAGTTCAAAGCCAGCCTCAGCAATGGTGAGGCACTAAGCAACTCAGTGAGACCCTGTCTCTACATAAAACACAAAATAGGGCTGGGGATGTGGCTCAGTGGTCGAGTGCCCCTGAGTTCAGTCCCTGGTGCCAAAAAAATAAAATAAAATAAAATAAAATAATAATGCTAACATTTATTGAGCACCTTCTATATTTGAGCTACTTTGCACACAGTGTATCTACTCATCCTTTAAACAAATTTGTTTGAGCTAAATATTAATATCATGTCCATTTTACACCTGTGAAAAATGTGGCCCAAGAAAGTTAATATGTTCAAGATTAGGTAAGTGGAAGCCATGGTTTGAACCCAGGATTGCAGTTGTTTTCAGCTTTCCAAGCAGAGGAGAATGGAACTGGGGCTTCAAGGCTACCACTGATGTTCCCTTGGGATTTAGCCTGGGGCTGGGTTGAACCTCCTAGGACCAGCCTGACCTGAAGCAGTTCATGTCTGTTAATTCCCACCCCATATGTGGCCACTGGGCAGGTCCAGTGCTAAACTAGCCAGACCAGATCAGAGGAGTCAGGGCTAGGGCTGAGTTCTCTGGCTCCAGTTCTCTTCACAGTGGCTGGAGGCCACTGAGGAGACCACCCAGGGTGCCTGCACATTGGCCAGGAGATGCAGGGTGGTTTGGGTGCGGCCACATGTACTCCTGTTAAAGAGCATTTGCTACACAGCTGCTAGAGAAAGCCTGAGGATAAAACCATAGAAAAAATCTTTTAGATTCAGAGAAAAGGCCAAACACCTCTTTGCCCCTGTAACAGAGCTGGGAGAAGTCAGCTCTGTTCCAGCATGAGACAGTCAGGGACTCAGCTCTCATACTTCACTCTGGAGTCATTATAATCAAACAGAACTTGTAACACTCCAAAAGCTGTTGCCTGTCAAGTCCTCCATCGCAGCTTCCTTTTTTGTCCCTAAAGGTAAAGCTCCCAAATAGGCAAGTCAGTCTTATACTCAGATAGTATCCCGTGGCTGTACCAAAGTGGCCATCCTCATTCTCATTGTTACCGAAAGCTTTATCCTTGTCCCTGATACCAACCCAGTAACGAGGACCCAATTTTGAGAAAAAGGAAAAAGAAGTTGCTTTGCTAGCAAAGGAGAAGCAGAGGGGACTCCCATCCCAGAGGCTATGATTCTCCCCATCGGGGGAACAAGGGGCTTTTAAAGAGGTGATTCAAAGGTTATCCTCCATGCATTCTCTGTGGGAGTTGTAATTCATGTGAGGGTTTCGGCTGGACCACACACAGTACAACTCATGCGATCAGGAGATCGTTATTCACGGAGATCAGTGCAGGGGGACTTCCGGGGAGAAAAAAATGGGGAGAGCAGGTGCAGAGCATGGGATTTTCTAGGGCCTGTGGTAAACGCTTCGTGGACTATGGATTGGTTATTTCAGGCTGGTGTGTCAGGTAGGCATTGGTGGTCTGGTTGTGATGTCCCTGAGGTCACTTCTAGGAGTTGAAGGCTAGGGTTTAACTTGAGTGGAAAGGTTTAACTTGGGCAGGAAGGGTTTAACATGGGTGGGAAGCTTGGGGGGTGGGGGTGGGGGAACTACCGTAGGCTTTAGAGAAGGGATGGCCGAAACTGGGTACAGGGAGGGCTGTTTCTACCTTACAATTCACTTGTTAATTTGGGAGATGGTCATTTCTGAGATCTTCTGGTGCCATCCCCAAAGTCTGGATTACTTCCTTCCTGTGCTGGGTGTATGCTCAAGGATAGATACATCTAATATGGAGAAGAAAGGTAATCCTGTTTCCCCTGAGATTAGGGAAAGGGGGAGATTAGAGAGGATGAGGGAGAGAGGCAGAAAAAG
>PVHX01008954.1:0-79701 GCA_004024805.1 Geosciurus inauris | reverse complement strand
TTAACAAGACTCCTATAGCACAAGAAGTAAAATCAAGAATCAACAAATGGGATGGATTCAAACTGAAAAACTTCTTCTCAGCAAAAGAAACAATCAATGAAGTGAACAGAGAGCCGACATTCTGGGAACAAATCTTTGCCACACACACATCCAATAGAGCACTCATCTCCAGGATATGTAAAGAACTCAAAAAGCTTAACACCAAAAAATCTAACAACCCAATCAATAAATGGGCCAAAGAGCTGAACACAAACTTCACAGAAGAAGATACAGAATCCATCAACAGACATATGAAAAAATGTTCAACATCTCTAGCAATCAGAGAAATACAAATCAAAACTACCCTAAGATTTCATCTCACGCCAGTCAGAATGGCAATTATCAAGAATACAAACAACAATAAGTGTTGGAGAGGTTGTGGGGGAAAAGGCACGCTCTTACATTGCTGGTGGGCCTGCAAATTGGTACAACCAATCTGGAAAGCAGTATGGAGATTCCTTAGAAAACTTGGAATGGAACCACCATTTGAGCCTGCTATCCCACTCCTCAGTCTATACCCAAAAGACTTAAAAACAGCATACTACAGTGCTGCAGCCACTTCAATGTTTATAGCAGCTCAATTCACAATAACTAAACTATGGAACCAACCTAGATGCCCTTCAATAGATGACTGGATAAAGAAACTGGTATTTATACACAATGGAATATTACTCAGCAATAAAAGAGAATAAATGTATGGCATTTGCAGGTAAATGGATGGAGTTGGAGAACATCATGCTAAGTGAAGTAAGCCAATCTCAGAAAACCAAATGCCGAATGTACTCACTGATAAGTGAATGCTGATCCATAATGTGGGGAAGGTCATGGGAACAATGGTGGAACTCTGTTCACAGGGAGTAATGGGGGAGGGGGCATGAGGACAGTAAAGGTGGTGGAATATGATGGTCATCATAGCCCTAACTTTATGTATGACTGCATATATGTTATGATTCTATACAACTTACAACTAGAGAATTGATATGTTATCCTCTATGTACAATGAATCAAATTGCCCTCTGTTATCATGTAAGCCTAAATAGAACAAATAAATTAATTAAATATGAAAAAAATATTGACTAATCTCACACAGATAATATTGAGTGAAGACAGAAGCAAGTAATATATACTGTATTAATCCATTTATGCAAATTTCAGCCACTGGCAAAACTGATCTTTGGTGGCATTGCATACCTCTAGAGAAAGAAACAATAGTGATTATAAGGGTCAAGATACCAGCAGGTTTGATTCATTGTGCTTCTCTCTTTGCTAGCAGATAGACACCTTCTCACTATGTCTCATGTTGCCTTTCCTCTGTGCATGCCTGTGATTTATGTTTCCCATTTTCTTCTTTTATAAATAAACCAATATGATTGGAAGAAGAAGAAAGAAGGAGGAGGAGGACGAGAAGGAGGAGGAGGAGGAGGAGGAGGAGAAGGAGAAGGAGAAGGAGAAGGAGAAGGAGAAGAAGAAGAAGAAGAAGAAGAAGAAGAAGAAGAAGAAGAAGAAGAAGAAGAAGAAGAAGGAGAAGAAGAAGAAGGAGGAGAAGAAGAAGAAGAAGAAGGAGAAGGAGAAGGAGAAGGAGAAGGAGAAGGAGAAGGAGAAGGAGAAGGAGAAGAAGAAGAAGAAGAAGAAGAAGAAGAAGAAGAAGAAGAAGAAGAAGAAGAAGGAGAAGAAGAAGAAGAAGGAGAAGAATTAGAAGGAGGAGAAGGAGGAGAAGGAGAAGGAGGAGGAGAAGGAGAAGGAGAAGGAGAAGAAGAAGAAGAAAAGGAAAAGTCCCTGGCATCTTTGCAGCCCACAACCTCTTGGCCCTCAGTCCCTGCCCACAGGCAGTCTCCCCTGCCTTAACATCCTTGGGACAGCTCAGGTAGCCTTGATGATGTTTGATGAGAGCCCGAACAGAAAATGAGCGCACAATTGGGACTGCCAGGTGAAATTCAGGGCGTCTGTTTAGATTTGAACTTCAAGTAAACAATTTTTGGTGTAACTCTGTCCTAAGTACGACTGAAATTTATATTTGACTCCCATCCTGAATTTTTTATTTACTAACTCTGGCAACTGAATCAACAATGTTACAAAACTTCTCTCCCGATGCTCCTTCCTTCCACATCCTCTTTCCAGGCCTCCTCCAAGCACCAAAGGAAGAAGGGGTCGAGGCGGTGAGTCAGACCCCAGGACTGCCCCGACCCACTCCAGGGGCAGGGCTGCCTTGCTGGGCGGGTCAGCACGCATGCGCAGCTTTCCTCGGATGCCCCCGCTCGCTCGCGCAGCGACGAGCAGACCAAAGCTGCCCCTTGCTCTCTACCCTGTTCCAGATCAGCTGACCTGCAGCCAGGAGGGGCAGACAGCAGCCCGCCCTCTGCAGACCCAGCCATCCATCTTACACTGAAGAGGGAGGGGAAGCAAGGTTAATCCTCACCCTTGGTTCCTGCTCCATTCAGAGTCCTGGGCTGTGATGTAACCGTACCTGCCACCTGTGGTCATCTGATGACCCCTCCCCCATCCCAGGCACTTCCAGCTCTTTTCATGCTAGCAAACTTGTTATTCCTGCCAATAAGTCTGTTCAAATAGGGTCATTTATTTATTTGAAGAGTATGAGTCTTTAACATTGTGTTCAATGAGGGACGGATGAGCAGGGCCACTTGACCCTGGCCTAGGCCTTGGACAGCCTCTGGCCCTGGGCTGGAGGTACTCAGCCATGCTCCTACATGTGCTCCTCAGCAGCTTCTGACCCAGCCCTCCTGCCATGCACTGCGGAGGGGCAGATCTCTGTCCCCTGGTTTTGCTCCTGAAGGAGAAGGAGAGAGGGGGAAAGAAATGATTCATCCATCATGGAAAACAACGTGTAGCTTCCCCAAGAAACTTACAAAGCATTATTACTATGATCTTCTGGGTCTAGAGCCATGAGAATTGAAACAGGATTTCACAGAGGTGCACCCAGACCCACATTCCTTGAAGCTCTGTTTACAACAGCCAGGATAGGCTGTGGAGGCAAGAAAATGTCCACCGACAGATGAATGGGCAAAGAGAACGTGGTGCGCACACACACCGGAACACCATTCAGCCTTTAAAAAGAAAGAAGCCCTGTCCTTTGCAACAACATGTGCTGATGGCCTATGCCACATGAAATGTCTGTCACAGAGGGACAACACTGAACAATTCCACCTACACCAGGCATTTAAAATAATCAAACTCCTAAGTGCAAAGAGAAGAACAGCCAGCTGTCAGGGGCTGGAGAGGGGGAGGCAGGGGTGGGAGTTGTTGACTGATGGGCATAGTTTCCTTTAGGCAAGATGGGTAAGTTCTAGAGATCAACTGTACACCATGGTGGTGCCTAGAGAGAGCAAAACTATATTGCACACTGAAAATTCGTAAAAGAGGGTATAAATTTCATGTTGAGTGTTATCACAGTAAAATAAAAATTCAGATCCCCATCAGTGGTCCCAGCAGAAAATTAGCACATCATCCTCTGGTTATGCCTAGAGGGTCGCAAACACTAAAATGGCAATGCCAAAAATATGCTACCACTGTCTAGGAAGGGGGAGGGGAACCCAGACTAGTGAGTTATTTTTAGTTGCATTGGTCCCCACCACAGAGCGCAACTTCGAAACACGGTTCCATTTCTTCAAGTGCAGCGGCCCTCAGACCCCTGCTCCCACGCTGTGAGCCGCCTGTATCTGAGAAGTATCTGCTGCTCACAGATAACCAGGCATCCTAATTAATAAGGCGCAGTCGCCGGGGGAGCTGGCGAACTGCAACCGCGGTGGACGCCAGATAAGGGAAGCCGGCTGGGGTGTGGGGCGTGGGTGCCTGCTCCTGCTCCCGATTCCCCAGTTCCTGCCGGCACTCCGCCGGGTCCTGTGGATCCTGCAACAGCGGGACATGACACAGGGCAACCCAACGGGAGGCGTCAACGTGACATCAGGTGCAGATGCGTTCATTCCCCACTTCCCGCTCCTGTCCCCGCTGCCAGGCTGCAGAGTTCAGAAATTTGGATCCATAAGATCATGCTGGCTATGGATGAGAAGCGCCACCCTACTTTCCTTGGGCACCTTCCTTTGCAACTGGCGCTCAAGACAATTGATGCCTACAGCTTGTGAATTTAGACCCAGGTGGCTGCTCTCTGAACACCAGGGTCTTTTTGCCCACCAGGGCCACGTGTGGGCACAGTGCCCTCTCTGTTTGCAGCTGTGGCCACCCAAGCCCCATCCTCAGGTTTTATTCCTAGCTAAATTACAGCATATGGCACTTTTTCATGAAAATTATTGAAGGTTGTAGGAGCTTCCCTGAAAATCGCTATTTTTCTGAGTGGAACTATGTCTAGACTCTAGAAAACAGTAGGAATTCATCTTACCACATGCCATCACTCTGCCATTGCTTAAAGTACATTTGTTCTTACAAGTAGTCCCTTTGGGTCCTCACAAATTCCCTATAGTGCAGGGTTAGGCCTGCTGAGTGGATGGGAACAGTGAGGCCCAGCAGGCATGAGGTTCAGCAAGCCCCTTGCCGGGAAGCCTGGACAGGTGGGTGTGTTCTCCCCTGCCCAGGGCTCTGTCCCTGGCACCCAGCTGTCTCTCCAACATAGCTCTTTTCTATGTTGATGGTCCAGACCCCTCTCTCCCCATCACAGCCCCTGGAGGCACTAGTGCTTTTGGAATTCAGGTTGAGCATCTCTAATTCAAAATTCTGAAATCTGAAATGTTTGAAATCTGAAACGTTTAAGCTCCAACATTAAACCATAGGTCTGATGGTCCGGTGTACATAAACTTTGTTTCATGCATAAAATTATTTAAAAATCATGCATAAAATTGTCTTTGGGCTATGTGTATACAGTGTACATGAAACATGAATGAATTTCATGTTTAGACTGGGGCTTCATCTTCAAGAGAGCTCACCATGTATATATAAATATTCCAAAATCTGAACAAACTCCCAAATCCCAAGTGCTTCTGGTCTGAAACATTTTGGATACCGGATGCTCAGCCTGCATCACAGTATTTTTCTGGTCTGGTTTCACGGTGTTGTTGAAGCTAGTCAGAAACTGTAATTTGGGCACCAAATAAGAGAAAATTCTTTCAGAATGTAGTCCCCACCAAAAAGAACCATTCTTCTCATCCCAACAGGTCCCAAAAGGCAATTTGAAGTTTATAGTTTTTGCTCCCTGATCCTGGTGCATACTCCACTGGCCTGTCAGTCATCTAGTGTCACTAGAAGCCATCAGGTGACCACAGAGGATCCAAGATCACTGAATTTTAGTTTTTAAGAGAAGCAGTTTGGAAATATTAGCGATGGAGAAAATGCTTTGAAGTCAATACATGCCTATTATTGCCAAAGAAGTTTTCTAGGACCCGGAGCCTCAGAAGATGTCTATCTCCAGCCCAACTCTAACAGCCCGTGACTGTCCACAAGGGGAGTGCCCTGTTCTAACCCCGTAACAGTAGGCTGTTGGGTGTCAGGCAGAGAAAAGGAGCAAATGCAGGAAGAGGGGAGGGAGGGAAGAAGGAAGGAAGAAAGGAGATGAAGAAAGGAGGGAGAGAGGAAGGAGGGAGAAGGGAGAAGCAGTGAGGAAAGAAAGATAAGTCACCTCTGAAAGAGCAGCTCTAACATCACAGAAAGCTTCCTAGTCTGCAAACCACTCACATGAGTCATCACGTGTAGTCTCCTCAGCAACCTTGTGCTGGTTATAAATTTTACACACGTTTTCAAATGATAAACATGAAGCTCAGAGGGATGAAGGGGCCTGCCAAGGGCCAGCCAGCCACAAGTGCCCTGCCCAATGCTATGAGTATGACCCCCATGGCTGTCCTAAAGGGCTCTTCCATTTCTTTGACTCCTAGGACTCAACATCTTTTTGATTGAGGATGATAAGCTCAGTTCCCTCAAATTGCCATGAAATGCAATGCTTGTATCTGAAGTTGCTAATCTAGACCTTGAGAATGGAATCTACTGAGCTATCAGTCCCAGAGGCTTCTGAACAGAGCCAACACAGCTAGACAGCAAGCCATGATCTGCCACGGCCGGGTGTGTGGCCCGTGCGTGCGTCCTTTGAAGTCCTTCCTCTCCGTGTTTGTGGGGTGGCTCCAAGCTCACAGTCTCCAGGCCCTGGCCTCTGAGCTCCACCTTGCAGTTATGGGATGGAGGGAGGAAGGGACTTACCACTCTGCCTGTGCCCTGCCAAGCCAGGGGCTCGCCAGGCCCTCTGCTTCTCTTCAGGCACCAGAGCCCCTGCCTGGGCTGCACGCCTCTTCCCGTTTTGCCTCACTGCCCCGAGAGGCCCTTATGGTCTAAGGCTTGCTTCTCCTCCTTCCCGTGAGCATGCCGGTGAGCTCTGCAGCCTGGCTGTCCTGTCGAGCAGCGCGGAGATGGTCCTCTGACCCCACCTGAGGACTAAATGAGCCAAACACACCACACGGCCAGAGAACAGCAGAGCGGGGACCCACAGCCAGGACTTCCCTGAGGGGCCTTCGGTAACCTGCCCTGGTGTGGCTTGCCCTTGTTCCTGGGGCTGCCATGATAAAGTGCCTCAAACCAGGTGGCTTAGGGTATAGAAGTGTCTTTTCTTACACTTCTGATGGCTGAAAGTCCTAAATCCAGGTGTCAGGAGGGCCACTCTCCCTCGGAAGGTTCTAGGGGAAAATCCTTCCTCTTCCAGCTTCTGGTGGCCCAGAGGTTCCTAGACTTGTGACTGCTCCAGCCTGCTCCCGTCTTCCCCGTGGCCATCTTCTGCCTGTGCCCTCTTCCAATGAGGACATGGTCATTAGATCAAGGCCCACCTGTCTTAGTCAGCTTTTCCACTGCTGTCACTAAAAGATCTGACCAGAACAATTTTAGGGGAGGAAAAGTTTATTTGGGGGCTCACAATTTCAGAAGTCTCAGTCCATGGACAGCCAGCTTCATTCCTCAGGGCTCAAAGTTGAGGCAGAACATCATGGCAGAGTGTGTGGCAGAGAGAAGCGGCTCACAAGGTGATCAGCGAGCAGAGAGAGACTCCGCTCTCCAGACAAAACATATACCCCATACCCACGCCCCCAAGGCCCACCTTTTCCAGCCACACCCCACCTGCCTCCAGTTGCCACTCAGTTAATCCCATCAGGGGACCGATTCACTGATTAGGTTGAGGCTATGACCTATTCATTTCTCCTCCAGATCTTCTTGTATTGTCTCACAGGTGAGCTGTTGAAGGACACCACTTCTAAACATTAACACCACCTAAATCCAGTGTGAGCTCATCACTGGGTCCTTAACTAAACCTGCAACCCCCTGTTTGAAGTCAAATCATGTTCTGAGGTTCTGTCTGGGGGGCATGAATCGGGGCAGATCCCATTCACGCCACTGTGGACCCCAGGACCATCCTTTGTGGAAATTTTAAGCAGGCAAACTAGACTAGTGGTCAGGAAAATCCCACAGTTGCAAGGCAGTTGTCCTAATAGCCAAAATTCACGGCAAGTCCCAGGACTAAACATTTGCCACCACCATTGGGAGGGAGCCAGACAGGCACAGCCCCATGAGAGCCAACACCAGCCCATTTCTGTGCGCACAGCATTATGGATCCATCAGCTTCTTGTTCCTTTAGATGAGTATGTGCTTGCCACAAGCCACCTGGAATCTCTCCACGGGAGAGACTTCTCCACAGGGTATCAGCCAGCTCTGACAATACCTGCATCTTTGCTCCGCAGAGTGTACCTTCACTTCGCAAATTGTTTGCTTTGCCTGGCATGGCATGATTTCTGATAAATTCTCAAAATTTGCAGCCTCCCTCAAGATGGACGGAAAACCCAGCGGGCAAAGAAGAGAGGAGGCGGCTGGAGAGGGCAGGTTTGCTGGGCTCAGTGGAACTCCAAAGCAAGAAGAAGCGAGCCCCTAGTTGCATCCCAGGAGGGAGCCATGCACATTTCCACAAGGGCCTCCTGCACCTGTTCCTAGGAAGGGCTGAAATGGGGCAGAAGCGCACGGCTGCCTCGTCACGGCGCCTGGAATTCATTCCCTGAAATAGAAAAAAAAAGACCAAATTGGCCGCCCATGCCCTCTCTCTCTCAAAGACAAGCATTTATATGGAAAAATGTGACCCTTGCTGAACACTGCATGGAGCATTCCTGGGTAGAGTTTAAATAAAACCCCTGCCTACTCTTGCTATTAGTTTCTTACCGGGAAGGGAGAGGTTATAAATCCAACATGCAGCTTCCAAGGAAGCTCTGGGAAGAAAATCATAGTGCAACAATGAATGTCCCACAGACAAAAACTTTGCAGAAGTGCCTACACCCACACGTGTGTGTGTGTGCACACAAGTGCGTGTGAAAATATGTACAGATCCATGCATCCGCATGGGGGGTGATTCTGACTCCTCCACGCAGTACACCAATGTCACATTTTAATGTAATATCGTGTCCGATGCATATTCATGAAATAGAATCTTGGCAGGGGCACAAGAAAAGTGGGATGAAGTGTGTTTGGCGGAGTGCGTCACGTTTCCAGGCCAGCGGATTTTTTGATTAAAGTCCCTTATCCGTTTTATCATGCATATCCACTCTCTGATTAAAGTGATCTGGGACTGACACTCACAATGTCAGTATTCACTGAGACCCTTCACACAAAGCATGGTTGGAATTTATATCCTTTAAAAAAAAAAAAAAAGACCCTGTATACCCGAAGACAGAACTAAACAAGGCGGCATGCATTTAAATCCAAGTCTCCATCGGGTGGCTGTGTCACATGTCCCCTAGTTCAAAGAGGTTGAGCCCAGAATATCAATCAGTGTCCAACTTCAGATGCTAAATTTTCTTTCTTTCTTTTTCTTTTTTCCAAAAAAGTTAAGTTCCTTTTTTTCTGATTTATCGGGCTTTTTATCAAATGTTTCTACTTGAGAAAAACACAACCAGGAGCTCCCACTGCAGAACAGAAAGAATGAATTTTTCCCTAACGTGGGCCTTTTGCAACTGTAAAAGTCAGTGTGTCCCCTGTTCCCAAAGCCCCTCTTCACATTGCTTTGCAGACTATGACCCTCCCGACAACTGGGTGGGGGAGGCACCAGGACCACTGCCTACTTCCGGTGGCAGAAGCCAGGCACACCTGGCAGGCCAGAGCTTGGCAGGGAGTCCCCAGCCTCCCTCCTGAGCCACACATCTCCTTCAGAGCCAAGGACACTTAGGTCAGAAGCCAAAGAACTTGACAGGTCCTTTCCAAGCAAGTGGACATCCAAGAGAGAAAACGAGAGGGGATGGGCAGCTACACACATGGAAAACCAAGAGTCCAAAGAAGGAAAAGGCCACCGTTAGAGAGCTGTTTAAGTGCAACCAAGGTGTTCAGCTGACCCCAGGTGACCTGGGCATTCTTTGCATCTGCCCATGTCTCTGAGTCTCCAAGTCCTCTTCTGGAATGGAGCAGAAAATACCACCCCTGGGGCCTGTTGTACAGCTCAGATGAAATCACATGTAAGAAAGGGCTCCATGCAAATGGGGCAGGACAAGCCTCCTGGACACAGGGCCTGTTCAGAGGAGGCAGGATCTCCAGATCAGCTCCGACTTTCTGCTCTGAAAAAGGCCACCATCCACCGGCCATCTCAGCAATCACATGTTTGCATTACAGCTCCAGGCTTCCCAGGAGTCAGTTCCTCCGGTCCTCAGTAAGTCCAGCTGGCAGAGGAGCAAGCAAGGCTCAGACAGGGCAGCCACCCATACATGGTCACCCAGCTAGGCGGTAGCCTGAATAGGGCTGATCAGGAGGCCCCGCAAGGAGTTAGGAGCCTCTGATTCATGGACCCTCACTGGGACAGCTGGAGCAGTGGTACCAGACCTGTGGGTGTCCCAGAGAAGTGAGTTTTTAAAAGTAAAGATAGATGATAGATAGATAGATAGATAGATAGATAGATAGATAGATAGACAGATAGATAGATAGATAGATAGATAGATAGATAGATAGATAGATAGATAGCAAGCAGACAGACTGACTCATCATTGCGTGACCAAATTTTTATTTGGTCAAAACTTAAAGACAGAACCCAGGTATCATCTATTATCACCCCCATTTGATTTAAAAAAGGACATTTTATACGAAAATTCTAGGACAGGCACAAATAAGTCAGAATGAAGGACAGCCCTTGCAAATGAAGACACGTGGTCTCTTAAAGGCTAACTCCAATCTCCTTGTTTCTCCCATGTTGAAACTTCCCCCAGTTTGCCCTGGCCCTGTGGCCACCATGGGGGACATGCCAGAATCCATCTCTGTGCCCTGACCCTGTCCTGGCGAGACCACAGGGCAGCTGTCCAGTACCTGACCATTTTCTTACAGGAGGTCTCCATTTGGCAGGTCTGGGCTGGAGGTAGAGCTTCCCCCGAAGTCAAGGCAGAGCTTGGGTGTGGCTGGCTGAACGGCCGAGGCTGCTCTAGTTCTGAACCTCCTGCCAACATGGGTCTGCCTACTGCTGTGTGTCCTTGGGAAGGTTATTTGCCTTTCTGAGCCCCATGGTTTCCTTACTGAGAAAGGCAGTGAAGGATCCTCCAGGTGGACTGCCGTGAGATCATGCACCTGCAGGCCAGCCCCTGACCTGAGCATGGTCCTCGTGGGAGTCCACGTGTGCCCGCCCTGAAGAATCCTCTCTTGCCCAGCCCTGACCAGCAGCAGTCAGACACTAAGCTCCAAGGCCACATCTGGTGTCCAGCATAGTGAGGTACCTAGGGGTGCTCAGCTCCTGGAGGAGTGAGAACCTTCAGGGGTCTCACTTACAACCTCCAGTGCCCAGGTCCAGTGCAGCCTTGCCCTGTTCTCCTTCGAGAAAAATATGCAAATAACCCTTCTGCCAAGCAGAGGTGGGAAAGAGGTTCCTACCCACGTCAGCAGGACCAGCAGCTCCTGGAGGTCCCCGTGCCCTTCCTCCAACATCCAGGCCAGGGAGGTTCCACCAGCCCATTTGTGTGGAGGATGGCAGGTCTCTGAGTCATGAAGTGACTTGACTAGGACCACCATGTCTCGGGGGAGGCAGAGCTTGTCCCCGAGTCTGAGTGACTCCAGTGTCCACATTCTGCACATAATTATCCCTCCCCCTTGCAAGCCCCTTTTTTACTACCGTGGGTTAGTGTTTGATGAGAGGAGGGAGGGAGGGAGGGAGAATTATTATTCTCTGAGGTTAAAACTAGGAGGAATCACATGCTGGTCGACCCAGAGTTTGGACAGCAGAGCAGGAGGTGTCCCTGAAGGCACAGGGGTGGGGGGAAAGATGGTACTTGTGAGGGTCCAGGAGAAGAATTGAGCCATCAGCCACACTTGGGCCATCAGCAGGCAGCATGCATGGGCTGTGCCCAGAGCAGAGGGTGGCAGGAGCAAACCTGGGCAGTGGGGGTAGATGAGGTGAGGAGGGCCACTGTCCCTGCTCCTAAGCCCTGGCCATCCAGAGAGGAAAGCAGAGCACAGGAGACTGTAGGGTTTAAGAGGATGCTGGGAGCCTGTCTTTTGTCCTTTAGGGACCAGCACTTAGTTGCAGGGTTTGGAGATCGTACTGCTATTTTAATCCTTTTCTAATTTGATCTTTTCTTTTTCCCACACCCACTCAGAACCCCACCGAGACCTGTCTTCTGCACCCTCCAACTTTAACCTTGGCTTCAACTCCATCCTTCTGAAGAGAAGTGGGTGGGGAAGGGAAGAGGGAGGAGGGAATGAAAGGGAGGGAGCAAGACAAACAACGAGCAGGAGGAAGGACATCAGGACGCCCCCCCTCGCCTCACCTACCCCCACACCTGTCCAGATCGGCTCCTGCTACCCCCTGCTCCCTGCACAGCCGGCGCACGCTGCTGCCTGATGGCTGACGGCTGCAAGTGTGGCTTGTGTTTGTCTCCCAGACCCTCACAAATGCCACCTGGGTCCCTGCCCCTGTGCCCACTCTTTTCCTTCTCTGCTCACTGGTGTCCTCACTCTTCATGGTTAAGTCAAACCTGCAGGTGGGAGGATTGCCACCCTCCCGTGACCTCTAAGAGCCTCTGTCACGAGGACCAAACTTCTAGATGGTCAGTAAATGCTGTGGCGGCTGCTGCTGGTGGAGCGGAGCCAACAGTGACATTGGGTTGAAAGATGACAAGTGGTGGCCTTAACCGTTTGAGTGAGGGAACTGCACCTGCCTCGTCTGCCTCGTGAATTGAAAAAGAAGAAGAGGAAGCTGAGTGAAGCTGAGGCCTCAGTGCCGCAGGCATGGTCCCCACACAGCCCTGTTTCCCATCACCCCCACTTTACAGATAAGAAAGTGAAGCCCAATGACCTTGGTGAAGGTTACGGGAGAGCAAACAAGAACTATGCACAGGGCTGCTTGCCCCTAATGCCCTTCCAGTTTTGATGTCTCGGCCCAATGACAATCCCCGCGTTGGTCACTCAGATCCTCCCACAGTTCTCTGGGTAGAGATGAGACTGACAATCACACTCATGTTTAAGTTCACGTCTCATTAAGACGCGGTGGAAATGCAAATTACCTTAACAGTCAGGCAATACCACTTGCTGCTGTATTTTCCTAATATGATTTTGATGATAAGAAATTTCCATAAATTGTCACTCGGATTTCTAAGAGCTGAGAGAGCTGGGAGATCCCTGCAGATCCTGTGCCCTTGTGACCTGCGTGTGGAATCTGTCCTTGCTTTGGCTCATTCGCCGGCTGTGCGAGGGTCTCCCTATGCCAGATACTGTGCTCAGAGAGGAGGACTGGGTCCAAGGTCAATGAATCCCATAGTGGCTGGGTTGACGGTCGCTATGCGGTCACTATGCACATGGGAAGAGACAGTTAGAGTCAGGTGGCCTCGAAAGCTTAGTGGGCTTGAACAAATCAATCCATGAGCCTTGATCTTCCCAGGTATAAAATAAGGAGAAGAGGACTTCCCGTGTGAGGTTTCAGGACTACCCAAGACGAGTGGCCAAAGCAGCAGTTATGCAGGGACCCGGGAGGCTTCTCAGAGCAGGTGATAGTGAATGGATCTCAGCAGGTGGGTGCTGATGAGTCCCTGGGCAGAGGCGTATGCTGCAGAAGGAGCCAGAATAAGGCTAAGTGCAGAGTCCACAGAGCCAGATGTGCACAGGGAGCAACGGGGTACTGCACTGGTCCAAGTATAGCGGGTGGAACGGGAGACCACGGGGAGTAGAGTCACGGTGGCCATGGTAGGCACCACCGCAGGGCAGCTTTGGCCCTTGAGCCTCTTGCTCTGCCCAACCACCTTTGAGACAGATACTGCTGTGATTTCCTCGTACAGATGTGGGGACCAAAGCCCAGAGAGATGAAATAACTTCTTAAACCTGCGCAGCTAGGAAATGGTACACCTGGGCCTGTAGACCAGGGCCAGAGAGTGACTGCATTCAAAAACCCCGTACAGACCTTAGGGCTTTTGCAAACATGAGTTAGCAACCGACATTATCTTCTGCTTTAACTTCTTCCCGGTTCCCAGTAACCTCATAACAGCAAAAAGGGAGGGGGAAAAAAAGGATCCACCCCGCAGGCTGAGAGCTGGATCACCCCCATGGAGTCTGGCTTTCACACCTTTTTTGACGTTTGCGCTGCTTAATTAAGGAGGCAACCGGCTGCCACAGTGGGTTTGTTTGTTCTGCGGCAGCAGGAGGTGCAGGAGAAGGTCCTTAAAAGGCCCAAAAGTGGTCACAAGGGCTCAGAGAGGGGTTCACCCCACCATGTGCTGCTGAAGCCAGCTCCCTGCAGTGGGCTGGGCGATTGGAAGGAAAGAGACCCCCCAGCCGGGCCACGGGAAGAGGGCAGCCTCTGGATTCAGCCAGCCTAGATGAAGAGCGAGAGCGTGGGCCGTGCAGTGACTCAGAATTTATCCTGTGCCACCCGCATTGGCTAAGAAAGTGTGTTCACGGCTACCCAGCGGCTGTCCAGGGGTGGGACTGGGCCAGGACTGCTGGGAAAAAGCATCACAGCCTGGGGGACATGAACGACAAAAGCTTATTTTCTTACAGTTCTGGAGCTGCAAGTCTGAGGTCAGGGTGCAGGCAGGGTTGGCTCCTTCAGAGGCCTCTGTCCTGTGGTCCAGTCTGTGTCCTCCCTCCTCTTCCTCAGAAGGACACCAGTCCGGAGGAACTAGAGCCCATTCAATGGCCTCAGTTAACTGCAATGCCTCATGGCAGCCCAGCACCCCAGGGCTGGCAGGGTCTGAGTGCTGGGGCCGGGACATCAGACACGGGGCAGGACACCGGGCAGGACAGAGCTGAGCTGGCACTCAGGCCAGGCCAGCTCTCTGTGTCCTTCCCTCTCCATCCTTCACGTTGGCTCAGATGTCCTAGGCTGTCCTTTTACTTGACCTTCATCATGGAGGTGCCCCAGGGCTGAAGCCGAGCCCCATGCCGTGCCTGCTCTCTAGAAGCTGGCAGTGCCCCTACCGACTGAGATACATAGTGTTTTCCATTGCAGGACTCACTCTCCAGTGCTCCCTCGGGGAGGTGGTGGCATCCTCCTTGTGTGTTAGCTATAGACTGATGCTCAAAGGCCTAGAGCTGGGCCCCAGACCACACAGCCTGTACAGGTCAAGCTGAATTCCGGAGCTCTGACCCTTCATCCAGAGCCGCCTCGGGCTGGGAAGCTGCTGGAGAAGCAGTCGTCTCCTCAATGAGGATTTATGGAGCTGCAACTCTGTGCCAAGCTTTTATTGAGCTTTCTATAAAAGCAGAGGGTGGCAGGACTGAGAGGGAACAAGGGAAAGAATTGCAAAATGTATAAATGGACATGATGATGTGGGAGAATGACTTTAAATAACCCGGCCTGAGAAGGACCCCCAAGAAAGTGACATTTAAGCAAAGATCAAAAGGAAGCAAAGGTGGCCATGCAAAGGCCCTGAGGTCTCCTGGCATGAGCTGATGTTGGCCAGGTGGTCAGAGGTTAACTCACATAGGACCTTGGAAGATTTTGTTCTGAAAGTGGTAGAAAGAAAAACAACCTACACCTGAACTAAGAGGACAAGAGCTATTTATCTGTTGATGTTTGATATTCTCTCCAATAGTTTCCTCTAATTATTATAGGAAATGGCAGTGGCGTTCAATAGGTCTTTGGGACGGACATTGTCGCTAAAACGTGGGCTTTATGAATCCACAAGATAAAGACAGCCACCTTCCCTTTGCAGGGATGCAGGAGGAGGCTGCTAGGAACACAAGGATTTTCAGTGGAGGTTTTATCCAGATCAGACTCTCAGTCAAGTCCACAGGGGACCCATCGTGACCCAGGCTCCCACCACCCACTGGAGTGTAGATCAGCTCATGAACTAAAACCAGAGAGCCAGTTCCCTGCAGACTGGTGCCAGCCAGCAGAGCAGGACTGTGGACAGCTGCGGACAGGAGCACCTGGAGGCCTCCACCCTGCGTTTGAAGGAGTGCCAAGGAGGATGGGCGGCAGGCTCTGGTCTCCACCGCGCCTGCTCCCACCACGCGAGGCCCATCACACCACCCCGACACAGCAGGACCGTTTTCTCTGTCCTAATTGACGAACAGCTGTGCTTTAATAGACTACAACGCAGAGCTTCAGTGATCTCTCTTTAGGCCACCCCAGAACTGATGGCCCCCCAGGGACCTGCAAAAAGCAGAGTTTCGCCTTGGTGTGTGCGGGTGGGGGTGATGGTGGTACCAGAAAAATTGTTGTTAATAAACGAATACCTAAAGAGATGAGTCAACCAAGTGGGATTTAGAACCTGATTCCTTCCTTTTCTTTCCCCCTGCCTCTTCGTGACGGTCACCACCATAATGCCACATTCCTCCTAAATAACCAAGCAGCAGCTAATGCTACCAAACAATGCCAATGCCTTAGATTGACACGGTCCTTCATGGGGTCAATACCCCCTCACGAACATTTCCTCATGCAGCGGCCCCAGGCCCTAGGGCCCAGGCAGCCCAAGATTTTCTACAGACTGTACCGATTTTGTTCACTCCCCCGATGTGTCGCTCTGCACAGAAAATAACGCCCAGAAGCCAAATACGCACAGTTCCTGCCCTAAGAATGCTGAGAGTCAGGGCCAGGCTGGGCAAACCGGGGTCTAAGGGCCAAAGCCCATCGGCCATCTTACTTTCACAAGGTGACCCAAGGAGGGACTCACATTTTAAACAAATGGAAAAAAAAATCAAAGGCAGAACATTTCCTGCTTAATTAAAATTATACGATGCTCAAATTTCAATGGTTACAGAAAGGCTTCATTGGCATGCAGCCACACCCATGTGTTTGGGTATCCTTATGGCTGTTCTCATGCCAAGGAGCAGAGTTGGACGGGTGGCACGGAGGTCTCAAGCAGTCACAAGACAGAATGTTTACATCCTGGCCCTCTAAAGCAAAAAGTTGCCCACACCTGGTTAGTGCTTAGAAGTCACCGAGTATGAGCACCCTGGAGCATCAGGTCCTTCCATCTTCACCCTGACACCATGGGGCTGGGGCAGCGTTCCCCACGTAATGAGGCAGGAGACCAAAGCTCAGGAAAACTAGCAACTTTCCCAGACTTCCTTAGAGAGTGATGAACTGCACACCGCAGTATCGAGATCACAGGTGTCAGGGAGAAGGGAGAATCTCACTAAGGACTTTGCATCCTCTGGGGACAGGACACGTGCATTCTCATGACTGCGCCTCCAGGACCTTGCTACTGTCTTTCTCTGGAGGTTAAGTCTAGCGCACGGACCTGTGTGGGTGCCAGCTGGACAGGGCGTGGGCCTGTGATGGCTCATGCCAGCTAGGCTGGGCCACAGGACTCGGATATTTCATTGAACACCAGTCTGCCTGTTGCTCTGGAGGTGGGTTACAGTTAACATTTCAATCCATAACTTTGAGTAAAGCGGATTACCCTCCACAATGGGAGTGGGCCTCCTCTAATCAGTCGAAGTCCTGAGAGAAAAAGACTCGTGTCCACCAATAGGCCATCTGAGGACTTGAGCGGCAATGTCAGTTCTTGCCAAAATCTGAAGCCTACTGGGCTGCCCAGAAGATTGAGTTTGTCAGCCTTCATGATCACATAAGCAGATTTCTTAAAATAAATCTCAGAGGCAGAGATAGAGAAGGAGATGGAGTTGTGCATCCTATGGGATCTTTCTCTGGGACCTCACCCCATACAGATTTTGGTAAATAGCTGCTGGGAGGTAAAGGGGAGTCCATCAGCCAAGCTGCAGTCAGAACCAGTGTCCAGTGCTCTTAAGACTCAAGACTGGATTTTTGTTTGTTTTGTTTTGTTTTGGTGGGGTACCCGGGATTGAACTCAGGGGCACTTGACTACTGAGCTGTATCCCCAGCCCTATTTTGTGTTTTATGTAGAGACAGGGTCTCACTGAGTTGCTTAGCATCTCACTTTTGCTGAGGCTGGCTTTGAACTCACGATCCTCCTGTCTCAGCCTCCCGAGCCATTGGTATTACAGGCGTGCACTACCGTGCCCGGCTTCAAGCCTGGTTTTTAACTGGGCCTGGTGAATGCTTTGTTCTATAAAACATGGGTCATGCAGGCAGCAACCCGGTGGCGAGGTCATGAGGATTTAATGAGCTGATGCTTAGGGCTGAGCCTGGTGTCCTTATCCTCAACAGCCATCAGCTAGCATGATAACTCACACCAGACCCGACTCTCCCAGCAGGCCAAGGCCTGGCCTCTGCCTCTCCAGCAGCCTCCCAGGGTTCTTCCAGACAACATCTCTTTTCATCACGTCCCAGGATCCGAGTTGGCAATCAGTCAACTGCGGGTGTCTGTGCCTTGAACACACGTCGCCTACCGACTCTTTAAAACCCTGCTTTCTGTGCTTAAAAGTGCAAGAAATAGTTAAACATTTCCTATTGTCGTATCAGTGAACCAGTTCAGAGATTGCCGACTCAATTCAATCAAAATTAGTGACAAGAAAGCAATTTTCCCGTTCCGTTCAGCATGGAAAGCTTTTTGTTTTGCTTTGTCTTATTGGAGGTGACTCACTGTATCTTTGGAGAGGTAAGCTGAGGGGCTCCGGCAGCCGCGCGTCTCCTTTTGTCTAGATAAGTGTTATCCGGTAAAATGAACACAATGAGACCATGTTTACCTTAATGCTGTTTAAAAATCACATCGCAATAAGAGATCAATAGCTCTCCACAACAATTTACCAAAGACCCGGCTGGGGAAGAGAAATTCAAATTGCATTGATTTTTTTTTTCCCCCTGTGAGTGTGTGTGCGCACGCAACGGTTACAGCCCAGGAGCAGGAGCGTCCATGACACAGTGCGTGAGCACTGAATCCAAAGCCCAAGGCCAGAGGAGCCGAGGGAGGGATGGCCCACTGCTGTGGCTGATCCTGGAACCCTAGGAATGGCAAGAAACCTGGTGAAGGAGAGGAGGGCAGCTTTTCCACTCGCCTCCCGGTTCCCCAGAGGTCACAGCCCCAGAACTCAGGCCACGAGCAGACCTCCCTCCCCCACTACATGGGACACGGGCCCTGGGTCCTGCGCATGGAGAGTTGGGTCTTCAAAGCAGCAGCCACAACTCCCTCTCCTTGCACCCTGGCGCACAGTAGGCGCTCAGGAATGTCGAATAACTAAACTGAATCAAAGTAGGGAAGAAGAGGAGGGAGGCAAGGAAGTGACACAACTCCTTGACAGAGCTGGGCTCTGACCCCCCAGGGCTTGGCTCTGGGCATACAAAGCACCTCCACCCGGGCCTGTGAGGAGTCAGTAGAGTGGACGCTTCCAGGTACACAGTAGGTGCCCAAGTAATGCAAAACATAGCTGGGATTCTGCTGATCTTCCTGCTAGGAACCCCCCCAGCAGCGTCCACACTCTCCTGAAGGAGAGGCGTCCTCAGGGGACCGTGCCTGCGATGCTCAGCAGGTGCAGAACGTTTCTTTGCTGAGAACCCAGTGTTCCTGCTCCGGCCACTGTGAAATGTGCTTTGGAAGAAGTAGAAATTAGAAGGGGGAAAAAAAAAAAAAGAAAGGAGGGAGGGAGCCAGTGAAGGGGGGAGGAATATAAGTGGAGAAATTACTGGAACTGGAGAGGGGTTTTAATGGCAGCGTCGGCATCCTGCAATTTCACACATTAAAACATATTTTTAAAGAAACGACTACAGTGCTGATTGTATAAGGGCGAAGCTTTCCACTCTTCAGACTATTAATAAGGGCTTCCCATAGAGAAGACAAATACATGCTTGATGCAGTTTTAATCCTTTGCCAATACATTTGACTAAAGCTGTTTGCTGTTTCAATGACAGGATTTAACTTGCCCTTCTGTATTCAACATTTCTGATTATTAATGACATTTAGGAAACACAAGCTATAAAGTTATATTCTGGCCAAATTGCAGCCTGTCCTTCACAGCCCAGAAGAGAACACGATTCTGAAGTGGGGGGAAGCCCTCTTCCATGGGAACTCGGGCACCATCCACCAGGACTGAGGGGGCAGCCCCAAGGCTGTGCTGTCCCTGAGCCCTCCCACCTTTCTGTGCAGAGCTCCGTCAAGACCAGTGCTGAGCAACCACACCGCTGGGCCCTCTCTTCCCCTTGCTTTTCCAAGCTTTGTAACCTTGACAGCCATTTCCTCGGGAAAGCTCTGCGCTATCAGGCATAGGATCCTGGCAATATTAAACCGAATTCACGGAGGATATTCAGATTTCTCAGGATCCCCCTCATTCAGATGCCAGTAATAAAATCTTCCAGGAAGAAGAGGTGGCAGCGAGGAAGCTGAATAACTTTGAAACAAGAGATCAGGGGATCAAGAGAAGGCGCTTGGATCTTAATACAAGCAGAGGAGAAAATCCTCACCCGGACACGGCTGATTATTTTGTGCTGTTTTATTATTTTAAGAAACAAATTAATGCTAGGTTAGAATGAACTTACATATGCTGATGCCCCCTAGGCCATCTTTATTCAGTGGGCTTTGGGTGTGTTAATAAGAGCCAGTAACCAAGGAGCAGCAGGAGGCAGAACTGGGAGAGTTGGGAAATCCAGTGGGGAACAAGGACATCCCTCCACTCTGGTTTAAAGCCCCTGTGCTCTCTGGTCAATGAGAATGGACGTGCAAGTGGCCACCCAGAAGGAAGGGAAGGTTGGATTCAGGGCATCTGAAGGGCACCCCCCTCCCATTCCATCCACAAAGAGTTATTCCCCCCAGGCCTTCCAGCCTCCTGGTATTCCACTCAGCCCTGACCCCCCACTGTAATGATCCCCCTGTGAATCACAGAAAATCAATACTGCATTTTACTAAGTTTGCGTTAATTTTATACCTTTCAGCCTCTGGATGGGAATTATTGCCGCCAAGATGAGAAATCCTTCTCTCCCCCACCCCACGGCCAGCTGGAAAACCCTACCAGTGGTTTTAAAAGGAAAAAAAAAAATACTGCAAAGAAGAAGAAAGAAGGGGTGTTGAGGGGGTCGCACTTTGAGAGATTTTAATAGCTAATAATGGGAGAGAGCATAAAAGCAGAGATCCCATTGAAGGGCGCGTTGGGTGTGAGCCCGCCTGTCAGTCCCGGGGTGTGCTGTTCAGGGGCCAGCTCCTGAGCATGGCAGCCCGAAATATAAAGTCCAGATTTAATTCTGATACAGAGAAATACAATTTCAAAACCGGACGTCTTATCATCGCCGTGTCCCCCTGGAGAACTCATTTCCCTAGCAAAAGACTGTCACTGCCATTATGTCGTACAAGGAAGCAATTTACCACTACAGCTAAACAGGGCTACCAGGGCTGGGGAACTTAAGCAGTAGAAGTTATCGCTCGGAGAAAAAATAGCATTTCAAATGTCAGTGAAATGGGAAGGAATAATTGAAAAGTATCAATCAGAGAAGGAAAGGGGTTTCTGAGGCCGACCGACCGCGGCCGGGCTGCCGGCCTGGCTCCTCGCCTGTCTCTCCTGCCTCCTCCCCACCCTGCTTGCCTGCGGGCCACCCCTCCCCCGTCCTCCTCCTAACTCTACCCCCCCCCACCCTCGCCCCCAGCAAGTTCAAATCCAACTCCAGAGAAGAAGTGATGGCAGCCTGGTCCCTGTTGCGTCTCAGACGGGAACGGCAGCTGGATGGCCCTGGTAGGTTCCAGCAGCTGGGGACTCCGGGTGCAGCTTTGCTCCACACCAGGGTCCTGAACCACTGCTGGGCTTGAGATCAATGGAGGTCCCACTCTTCAGGCCCCCGGGAAGCCACACCTTGTCATGCATCACCGCAGTGGTGGCTCGGGTCCTGCTTATGGTGACTGAGGACATTGCACTAGAGCTTGGGTTACGAAGAACACACAATAGTGCCTCTACCCGGGTCCTGCCCCCCACTGGTCCTGATCTCCCCCCGAAAAGGTGATTCCCCTCTCTGCACCTCAGTATCCTTGCCAATGAAATGGGTATATGGGCATCCGCTTTGCAGGATGGGGTAGGGATGGGTAGCCGGAATCCTGCCGGCCTGAGGCTGCCGTCAGTGTTACTGTTACGTCACAGCAGGCCACACCATTCACACATATCTCACCCTCCGAAAGGTCCTGGTGACTCTTTGCTTCTGGGGGCTCATTGCCGTCCATTCTCCTGGCTCCCCAGCACTTCATGCTCATTCCACTACGACAGGCTGCTCTCCCTTTCAGGCATGCTCCCCCCCTAAGTCTCATTCAGTTCTCGGCTCACATATCAGCTTGTCAGAGAAGCCTCCCCTGCCCAATCTTCTTAAGGAGGCACCAATAACCAGCAATCACTCCTATCTCTGGACTTATAATTTTATTATGGCATTTATCTTCGAAACTGTGGTTCCTCTTATTCACAAGGGTTAAATTCCAAGACCCCTGGTGAATGCCTGAAACTGTGAATAGTACTGATCGCTAAGCATACTATTTTTTCCTATACATATATGCAGACCTATGATAAAGCTTAATTAACAAATTAGGCACAGTTAAGAGATTAATGAAAAAATTATGAAATAGAACAATTATAACAATGTACTATAATAAAAGGCATGCAAACAGGGCTCTCTCTCTCTGTCCCCCTCCTCTCTCTCAACTGCCATAGGGTAGGTAGCATATACATTGTGGATACACTAGACAAAGGGATTCATACCCCAAGAGGGACAGAACAAAATAGTGGTAAAACTTCACTAGGCTACACAGGACAGTAATTTAACACTTCTGAACTGCTTATTTCTGGAATTTTCTGTTAATATTTTCAGACCCCTGTCGACTGTGATCAGCTGAAACCTCAAAAAGGACAGTTGCAGGCGTGAGTGGGGATAAGGTCACCACAGCATTACGTGAACACTGCAGTTGGGTGACTGAGTGAGCAAGGGAATGGAAGGCTATCTCCTGTGAGTGGAGCTTGAAGTTGCCCATCACAGAGCCTGGGAGGTATGGTGGGCGTCCACGGACATTAACCAGTCCTCTGTAGATTCCAGGGATCTCCCCACTGGCTAGGGAACTCCTGGGGCCCAGGACCTTGCCTCACAGCAATACACTTAGCCACCTGGTTGGGTGACAAGCGGGTGCTGAGAATCCTCACCGAGGCCGTCTGCAGCAACTCCCCCCACCAAGCCCTGCCACGGGACCCTCCACATGTCTCCTTGAACCCTCACTCCCAGGCTGGGATCGCTCCCACTGCCTGCCATCTGCACCTTGCAGGTGAGGAGACTGAGGCAGAGGCTACACCAGTTATTCTTAGCACTGCTACATGCGGAGAAAGTGAAATAAAATAAAAATTTGAAAAGTTAACTATTGCGAACTACTATAATTCTTCAGTTCAAAAATACACATTGCTTCGCGTTTTAAGATTTTTGAAATTCAGATGCATCTTACAATCGATGTGAATATTTAACACGGGAACGTTTCTCTGTTCTAGAAAATCTGTCGTTCCGTCTGATGGTGGCTGGCACTTCAGAGATGAGAAGACACGGGATGTGTGCACTCGGTGACCCTGGCCACTGCTCCCAGTGCCGAGCTGCTCGTGTTCTGGGGACATCCTGTTACCAGGCAAACTTTCAGGGACTCCCTCCAGGGAAATGAATGTCACGGACTTTTGCAGAGTGGCAACTGTCCTCTCCCTCCCCATCTGTGTGTGTGTGACATTTAGAGTTATCCAGCCCCCTTTCATTTTTGGATGTCATCTTGTTTTGACATCTTTTTGTTTTTGTTTTGCTTTGCTTTATTTGACTAGAGAATCCTCAGCTGTCCTCGCTGACCTCTGCTGGGTCCCTGAGTCTTCAAATGTCCCTGTGGCCAAGCCCTCGGCCGTAGCCTCCACGCATCCAAAATATTTCCACACAAGGGATGCTGCTGAATGCTCCCCCTGGAAGGGCAAAGTGGTGACTACCGGGGAGGTGGATTCTGCGCTCCCTCTCTCTCTCACTCTCTCTCTCTTTCTGCCTTTTCTGTTGTGTTCTTCTACTTTGCTCAGAGGTCTCTAGGTAGTCAGGAATGATTTTTCTGAGAAGCAGGTCTCTACCAAGCAGATATCTCAGGCATCATTTCCTCATCGCTCACAGCAAACAGGGAGCAGTTTGGTCCTCGGTTCCTTTGCTGATACAGCGGCATTGAGTCCAGTTCCCAGGCTCGGCCACAGCTCCAAGTCGAGCTGGCTCTTCTGGTGGCTGCTGTTCCAAAGGCTACAGGCTAGGTGGGAAGGGGATGAGCAGGCGGGGAGGCAGCCCTGGCCCCCTCTGCCTGTCATTACTACAACTGTGTCATGAAGGCCATAGCAATTGCCACAGATCACACAGCTGTTGTGAGGTCAGAGGATCACTGTGGAGGTCCTGGGCAGAGCGGCACACAAACACAAAATCAAAGGACAAGTACACATGCCAAGTGACAGTAAGAGGCCCTCACATTCTGTCGCCAGGTGCTCCGGTCTCCCAGCTTGACCCGCCTGCTCACTCAATCCTCAACTGCCCTCTCCTGGGGGCCCCAATCCTCCCATTCCAGCCATATAAAAGGTCAATCTCAAGGTCCCACAAAAAGCTGGAGAAGGTGAAGCTGAAAGCCAGGGAGGCTGGCTCCAGGCCTCATCTTCTAAGCTGGTCCCCCACACCCCTTCCACCCTGTGGCCTCTGAGGCAGAGTAGACAGCCCTGTGATGGTTTGGATATGAGGTGTCCCCCCAAAGCTCGTGTGTGAGACAATCGAGAATTTGCAGAGGTAGAATGATCAGATTATGAGAGCTGTAACCTAATCAGTGGATCAATCCACTTGAATAGATCGGCCAGGTGGTGACTATAGGCCGGTAGAGTGAGGCTGAAGGTCCTGGGGACATGACTTCGGTGTCTGTTTTGTCCCTGTTGAGCGGATCTCTCTCTGTTTTCTGTAGTCATCCAAGCTGCTTTGCTCCACCATGCGTTTCTGCCATGATGGGTTCTGCCTCACCTCGGGTCCAGAGCTATAGAATCAGCCATCTATGGACTGAGACTTCTGAAACCGTGAGCCAAAATAAACTTTTCCTCCTCTAATTGTTCTTTTAAGGTCTTTTGATCCCATTGACAAAAAAAAAAAAAAAAAAAAGCTGATCAAAACACTCCCCAAATATTAGCCAAGGGAAAAAAATACCCAATGTTAAGATACTCAAATCCTGAAAAGATAGAACTGTATGTAGTTTTTGCAGCCAATGCCTTTCTGGTAGCCGCCTCAGTAAATATTTGTGTGAGTGATCTACTCAGGGAGCAGCATGTCTCCAATCTTTTTATTAGTGAAAGCTGTGACATCTGAGATCTATCACCATCAGAGGTGGAGTTTTTACGAAGAAATTCAGCAAGCCAGAGGCTTCCCGGTAACATGCAGATCTCAGAGGCTCAGTCTGCCTGGCCAACTCCTCGCTCTTTTGGATGCCATCGCAAGACCACCAAGTCCCCCCACCTCCTTTTTTAATGCTATCCCCTGTGAGACATTACAGCATGCTATCCAAAAAGAAACAACCTTCTACTCTGGAGAGCTAATGCCCTGGCTCATGTTTTAGAAAATTGTTCTTGGACACCACTTTAATTATTCTGCATCTTAATTAATGTTAGTTGTATGTCTTGCTAAATCTTCCTACATCTCTTCACACCCAATTAATAAATTGACTTAACTGCATTTTTTTTTTTTTGAAAAAAGTATAGCTTAACGTACTACTTTCTTCAAATAGAAATTTGGATGTCAGAATGAAACCCTTAGCTGCTGACCTTGGTTGTAACTGGACTTCACTGGTTGGGAAAGGACCACAAAGCAACTCACTTTGGGTGAGATGTGGCAACCAATTTTTGGACCTCACAACAGAGTTTATACCTCTTCTAGAACAGCCTGTGTTAGCTATACCCTGTAGGAAAAAGCTTCACGTTTTCTTTATTACCTGGTCTGACCAGCCTAGACACACCTTGCCAGGAGCCCTTTTAATTAGCATGGTGACCACCATGAATCCCAGGTGTGGGTCAGTCAAGAGTGGAGAATGAGACCCCTTCCTCTCGTTCTAGTTGACATATGGCTATTCATGCCACTTCCGATGTCACTGATAGAACTGGAAATTGAGGCCACAGGAGTCAAGTCCAAGACATTAATTTGTACCAGAACTCCCCAAGAAGACATTTGACCTCAATTTGGCTGTTAAAAAAAAAAAAAAAAATCTGCCCTCAGTTTAAAAGATGAAAACCAAACAGTAATGAATAAATAGATTTGACTGACTTAGAATACCGTGACCACTGAGTCAGCCCACCTGGAGAAGGGAGGCAGGGAGCGTGGACGGGCACAGCAAGGCACACTTGCTCCTTAATGTGAGTATTCTAGACTTTGCTGGTCATACCGTCTCAGCCCCAACTGCTCAGCGCTGTCCTCGAAGCACAGAAGCCACCACAGACAATAACAATAAACAAATGGATGCGGCTGTTTACCCAGGCAACAATTTTTACGGAAAATTTGAAATTTGAATCCCACACAATTTTCACGTCTTTGGATCCCCCCCACCCCCGCCACTTAAAAATGTAAAACCCATTCTGAGCTTGCGGGCCTTGCAAAAACAGGTGGCAGTCCAGATTTGGCCCAGAGGCTGTGTTTTGCAAGGACAATCTTGGAGAAGGATTCAGATGACTTGAGTTCTAGTTCCAGATAGGCCCTGAACTCGCTGGCCGCAAGCAAGTCATTTCATAGCCCAGCACCCTCTCTCCTGCCAAGGACTGGCACACCCTCCCCAGGACCCGACAAGCTCTTACATGCCGTGCCTGTGAAGGCTGCAGGATGCCAGACCCAGGATGTCCCCCTGCTCCTAAATCACCTGGCATAGCTTAAAGATGCTTCCAAACACCTCGCCCTCACCTTGCGGTAGGAAGGTCCTCAAAATGTTAAGCAGAGCATGATAGTTGACAAGAGAACTTGTCCATGAAAGTCACTTCCCTAAAACTCCACCGCTCTGAAGCCTGCTCACAAGGAAGTGATGGGGTGGGACCGTCCCTTGGGATCATTTAGACAGAACAGAAGACGGGGTGCTTTCCTGCCTAGAAGATGCGAGATTCACAGAAAAACAAATAAATAATAAAATGATGGCTATTGACACAGCACCAGTGTCCCGACTAGTTGTTTCAAATAAAGAAAATCCAGGCTTTTCTTCAAATCGAACTGAAACAGCAGGATTAATATTGATGCAGCAAGAAGAAAAGCAAACAGACCGGCAGGGACAAGACTGCATCCAGCCTCCCAAACACATGTAAAGTTGGAGCTAAAATGTCATATGCATATGTAATTTATATGCAAAACTCTCCTATCAGGGCCACTGCCTGCCAAGGCTCCCTCCGCTACCTCCCTGAGACCCGCTGAAACTCTATAATTTCATATTATCAGTCACCTACCAAGGGCAAGTCTGTCTGAGGAGAACACAGAAACTTCCTTAAGGCCAGGGTATTAAATTCTTCTCGCCCGTCGCCTTCCTGGTAGCTCAGCAGGAGGACCTATTTTTGCTCCTGTGCGGGCTCTGTCCCTGGCAATGAGTGACTGGAACAGACTGCAAGCGACTCTGCCAAGAATCTGAGGCTCTGATGATGGGAGCCAACCTCAGACTAATAATTTTATATCTCAATATAAGCAAAAGAGTTCCATAAAAATAGACCGTTTTTAACAGGATGGTATTCTGTGCGGAGAGGGCTGGAGAAGGCGGGTGCCGTGTGAACATCTTTCCCCTATCTGTGGTACCTAACTTTAGCAACTTCCATATGTCTATTTGATCGCTGAACTCGGGGGAAAAAAATGCTGAAGGAGATTTGACTCTTCAAACTCTACGCCTGGGATCCTTCAGAGGTGAAATACCTATCAGTGTGTAGGCAACACTTCCTTCTTTCCAGTTCCCAGGAGGCAGAAAATAAACAAGCCCAAGGCTCACACTATGGGTACTCCGCCTTCTCAGATGTGTACACGCTGGAGAACCCGCGTACGTTCCCGCCTGTAAATTAACAGGGAAAATATTGATGTCAGGGAGGGCAGGCGTGGGAATGGTCCGGTTACTCTACGGCATCTTTTTTTTCCCAACATCCGAAGCAGCATTGGAGCCCACCAACAGCTGGATCTCTCCACATGTGCTGATTCAGCAGGTTTCTTTCTAGTAAGTTCCCCCCGGGGTGAAGGTGGAGGAAGTCCATCTCTGCATGGAGCTATGAGACCAGCTTCTACAGAAAAACCGTTCCCTGTTTTGGTTTGGTGGGAGAAGAGGCAGGAGCATCAACAACTGGAGGGCCGATCAGCTGGATGGGAGTAGGAGGGGGGACCTAAAGGGATGGGGTGGTATCTTTCAAGACCGTGAGTGCTAGTCAGTTGTCCAGAGGAGCTTAGCCAATAGGTCGCAGACAGTAACCATGACCTGGCTTCTGGCATGGAAGGAAGGCAGGGCTGGCCAGGCTGTATTTGGCAGGACAGGCCAACAAGTTGAAAATTCATCAGAAGTCAACTCTGCAGTGTTAAGTCCAAAACCGCAGGGCAATCCACAAGTCGACACTGCAGATTTGAGGTAGGAAGTCTTCCTCTTCTGGAAACCTCTGTGGGGGCTCACAAGTCAGGGGAGCAGCCCAGGAAGTCAGCACCGGCCATCACGGGAGCACAGAATAGCTTCTTTGGTTTTTATGTATGTGTGTGCAGAGGGAGCAGAAGAGCTCTAGGTAGAAGTGGGAGGGAAAGAGCTGACATTTTAGAGGGAGGGAACCGTGGTAGTCATTGTGGGGTCCTGGAAAAGCCCTTGGCCTCCAAATCTTTCTGTAAATGTCAGTACACACATCAAGAGCAGAGTAACACAGGCAAGACAAAGACCCTGAACAGTTGGATAAAACACAAAGGCATTGTGTGATGCATTTACATAAGAAGCTAAATCTGATGTTTTAAACATCTATACAAATCAAGATCTATGAAAGGAGGTGGGTTATTTTATTTTATTTTATTTTCTTCCTGGGCTGTAGATTATAACTGTCCTTAAAATTTCGTCATCTCATCAAAACTTGGTTACACTTTTTAAAAATGTGGTTTTTGTGAAATGTGGTCTTGGCATTTTTTTTTCCCTGCTACTTCTTCAAAATAAGATCTGTCCCCCTAAAAATCACAATACATAATATATGACCAAGTTGACTGTGGAAAGCCCAAGGAGCAGGAGATTTGGGTGGAACCTCTGGCTCTGTCGATGATGAGTGATGTCCCCCTTGGGCAAGACATTGGCCTTCAAAAGGCCACAAGCCTGTCCACAGGAGGAGCTGGAGCCAGTCTTTTGGGGCTCAGTCCCTGCTGTGAGGCTTGCTGGCTGTGTGACCTCAGACAAAGTGCTGATCCTCAGTTTCTTATCCATCAATGGAGAAGAAGGTGGTTCCTCTGTCTCCAGTCTCTGTAAAGACCAAGGTGGTCAGTACAGAGCCCTTAACCCAATGCTGGAGCTGTGGACGTTACTCCCACACCTTTAAACACAATGTACAATATCTGTAGCACCTGTTTCCTGGATTTATTGAGGAATCAACAGTAGATGCTGTGAATGAGAGCTGCATAAACACAAGCCAGGGAGTTTGCTCAAGAGTGTGGGTCATTCTGCCAGGTGTGATGGCACATGCCTGTAATCCCAACAGCTTGAAGGGCTGAGGCAGGAGGATCACAAGTTCAAGGCCAGCCTCAGCAACTTAGTGAGGCCCTAAGCAATTTAGCAAGACCCTGTCCCAAAATAAAATATACAAAAAAAAAAAAAAGTGCTGGAGATGTAGCTCAGTGGTTAAGCAACTCCTGGGTTCAATCCTAGTATCAAAAAAAAAAAAGAGTATTGGTCTTTCCCCAAATGTTACTTATGGAGCTCCGGGACTGATGCAGGTACTTCCTCCACGGAACACACACTAACAGCGGCTCTCAAACTTGTATCTGGTGGGGTGGGTGAGGAGTGAGACAGGATTGACCAGAGCACAGAGTGAGGGTTCTGCAAAGGGCAAGAGGAGATGTATGTCCATTGAATTCAGCTACCCCTCCCCTGGTTTTCCAGGCATCGCACATCTCTGAGCTCAGGGATCTTGGACGAGATTGAGAAATGTCACCAATGAGAAACAGGCAGCATGCCATGGTCACTGCCTGCTCAGTGTCTGACTTGTTCTAACCCTGGAATCCCAGCTCCAGTACCGCTAGGAAACTCTTCTGCCTCATCTGCAGAACAGAGATGATGACGGCGACCTCTCTGCTAGGATTCTAGGTGTGAAAGGTAATGAGCTATCCCAAGCGCTGCTCTCAGGACAGGGTCTGGCAAATAAGAAACAATAAATAGCATCTATCAAAACTAATAATATGAAAATTATTGCCTATTATGTCATTCATCTCACTTTGTGGGTTCATTGCATTGGCCTGACAATCTCATGAGTAAGCTACTATTATTTTACAAATGAATAAATTGAGGAACAGAGAGGTTAAAAGATTCGCCCAAGGTCACACAGTCAGCAAGGGATGAAATCGGAAACCAGACCCACATGTCTGTCTCCTGATTCAGTGCTCTCAGCTTCTGCACTATTTTTTCCTTCTTTACTCCAACTGCATTAAAGTATGGGAGACGAACAAAAGGATGAGAATTACCCATCTAGAGTGCTAGAGACCACCTCAATCGTAGCACTACAGATTTACTCTACAGAGTAGGGTTTCCAAGGTTGATTTCCTCCCTTGGCTGGTTTCCTTGCTTTCCAGAGTACTCCAAATTCTTCCTGAATTGCCCACATGCTCTCAGAACATGTCCTGATGACTTTAGTAGCTGCAAAAGCACAATATTAGAGAAGTAGATGTTCCCATGGACAGGGACCATAGGCATCCATGCCTCAACTGCTAGTAGCAAGTCTTTCTGCCATTTTGGATTTCCTGTGCCCTATGCATAGACAATCCCAGGGACCCTGAGCTTCTCTAGAGAGAAGTCACGTGAAAGTGTACCAGCTGTCTGACCTCAGCAAACCCTCGAGCTATTCAGCTAAATCTCCAGAAAGGCCACACCTTAGAAACAGTGCCATACTGATCCTTAAGGAAAGTCTACACTATACCACAAAAGGAAAGTTTTAAGATAAGCCTTAAAGGAATCAAGTCAATCTAAACTAAACCCCAACAGTCTCTAAAGAAAAAAAAAATCCAGACTTCTCAATGTAACACCCATAATGTCTGGCATATAAGCAAAACTTGCCAGACAGGAGAAGAAGTAAAATGTAATCAATAATGAATAGAAAAAAATAGATGTAGTACAAATACAACAGAGAGTTTTGAATTAGCAGAAAATAACAAATGCACTTAAGGATTTCAATAAGACAATAGATATAGTAAGGACATAATAGATGGGAAATGTCTGTAGAGAAATAGAAACTTTTTTTTTTTAAGTGATGATAAGTGTACAATTTATTTTTTCCAGTGACAATTGAGAAATACAAACTTTTGAAAAGAAGCAAATAAAAATTCTTGAACTAAAAGATAAAATATCTGAAAATATAATATGTTAAAATATCTAAAAAAATATAGAAAAATTCACTGGATGGGTTTATCAGCAAAATGGAAACAGGAAAAAAATGTAAAATTAAATGAATTGCATTAGACACTTTTCAGAGTGATATACAGAGAGAAAAGGAATGGGGAAAAATTTGAAAAGCCTAAGCAATATGCTGTTCTATACAATAATATGGAAAGTCCCCTGAAGGGAAAAGGGATAAGGGTTTAAAAATATCAAATACTTACAAAAAGAAAGGAAGAAAGGAAAAGAAAAAAATCAAATGAGACAAATGGGAAATTAATACCAAGATATTAGACTTAATCCCAACCACAACAGTAATTACATTAAATATAAATGAACTAAATATTTCAGTTAAAATACAGAGATTTTAGACTGAACTAAAAATTTTAAGACCCAATTATAAGATTTTTAGAAGATATGTACTTTAAATAGAAAGTAAGAACATGTCCTGAGCCTAGGACTTTCTAGGAGACTATCAGGAATGCAGAAAACCAGCTAAACACAGGCAACGCAAGATAATTCAGCCATCCATGAGTCCCAGGAGATCTAGTTCAGGTGACAAAACAACAACATGAAAGCTTAATGCAAAGACACAGAAGTTGGGGAAGCAGCTCTCAAGCCTTGTCTATTCTCTAAAAGTCCCCGGCAAGTGTACATGAATGTGGAAAGGACATAGATCAGAGTGAGCTAGGCTGGGCTCTGGGAAAGGCTTTGGCAAAACCATGGCATAGAAATGTGATCCAGCTTGGATCACAATAGTTCTCAAAGTCAGCAAGCTACTTTCCAGAAAATCCAGGGAAGATAAGTGAGCAGAAGACAGAGTGGGGATCTGAGGAAGGTTCCTGGCTCAGGGTCATAAGTCACAAGGGAGTGAGCAAAGTTTTGGCTTAGATTCTTCCTGGCACCTAAAATACACACCTGGTCTATACCATTCTGGGTATAGCTAGAAACACAAGTTGTTATGTATTCGGTTTCTATGATGTTTGGGGCAAGGTATAAAAATATACCTAGCCTAAAGAAGAAAATATGTTCTCGAGGAAATCAGGCAGAGGGAGGAAAGGGAACCCAAAAGCAAGGTTTCTAAGATGCCACAGAACCAAAAGGAACAGACACACACTGCTCCCTCTAGAGGCAGGCTGGCGACACAGCTGCAGACTGAGCCCGACGTGTGTAAGGAGCTTCCCCTGAATAGGGTAGAAGAAAAATGCCAGGAGCTGATGTTCTGCAAGCTGTACTGATTCCTGCAAGAAGTCGTCATGGGGTCCGTTCTAGGCATCAGGCACACAGGGGACTACGCAAGTTAAACGAGATGAGGGTCTGCAATGTATTTATCCAAGCTGGGCGTCTAGACCCGTAGAACAGTGAACAATCAGGAAAATGAATGTAAAAAGTGCTGTCGGGGGGATGATGCAGAAAACATAGCAAGGGTGACGTCACCCAGGGACACGGCCAGGCTGTGAGGGATTAGGAGACTGGAGATCAGGGAAGCAAGAAGTGACGTTGGACTGAATTTAGAGGAGTGGAGAGGATGAAACAGGCAGAAAAGAAGGCCCTGTACCAGGCAGAGACAAAGGCACGCATGTGAAGGACATCAGACAGCAGGCCCATGCTGTGTCTGTGAGCAGAAGGGCCGTGGGCCGGGACGCAGGCCAAACGGTAGAGCAGGGAGACGGGACATGAGGGCAGGGCCTGAGCAGCAGGGTCACGCTTCTCCCGCAAGGGACTCAGGCCCCGTTCTTAGAGCCATGGAGATGGTTGAAGGACTTCAAGGTGCAGAATGATGATATAATCGAATGTGCATTTCTGGGAGACCATTGTGGCCACTATGTGGGGGAACAGATTGGAGAGAAGAAATAGAAGGTTCTTCAGGAAGCCGGGAGCAGGGCGAGGCAGCTTGAACCCAGGCACAGAAGCTGGAGATGCAGACAGAGGGAGGTGAGGGCTCACCAGGCGCAGAGCTGCAGGCTCCAGCTCGCCTTTCAAAACCTCCCTGAGGCCGGCTTGGTGTCGGCCAGGTCGTTTTCACCTCCCACACCCTGGGTCAGCAGAGACGGATGAGGACGGGAACATGGACTCTTGGTCACGTTCTCAGCCTCGCCCTGAGCCACAGCCTTCCCAGCTGTGCCACTACCTCTCAGCAGGCTGCTGAAGATGCCACATACTCGTGTGACCTCTGCCCGCTCTCTGGACACAAGCATGTGCTGCCTCAGTCCCTTTGCACTGACTTTTCCCTCCATTCCTCCCCAGACACCTGCCTCTCTCGCTCCAGTTCCCCTTGCGCTCACCTCCCACCGGCCCCAGTGATCCTGGGTACAAAATGCAAAGTACGCCTGACAAACCGTGCCCCCCAGGACCCTCCGCCCCACTTCCCTGATCTATTTCTTCTGCAACACCCATCACATTCTGTAAACACTACTTTGTATACATTCCATTAAAATGAAACTCCATAAAGAGCAGGAATTTTGTGTCTGTTTTTTCAACACACTGCGTCTACAGCACGTGGTGCATAGTAGGTGTTCAAAACATGGAGCTTGAAAAAACAAGTCGCGCTTGCACGTCATGCCGTCCGTATCTATTGCTCAAGGAATGAATTTCAGTTTGCAATATCAATCCCCACTTCTGCTGCTTTTCTCAACTCCAGTTTTTATTTGGAACTATTTATTTCATCACAGTGACTACTGGATTTAGCATTTGTCAGAACAAATCGTTCTTGGTAGCCCCAGCTCGTTAATTAAAATCATGACCTGACTTTTCCAATTAAAAAAGCAGAAGCCCACAGCATTCCGGGTTTACAGAAGGACCAGGGGCCAAGGCTTCCGCCGCCTCCTGGAGGAGGAGGCCTGCCGAGGTCCTGGCTCCCTGTCAAACTTCCCCAAAGCCCACTTTATTGGCACCAGGCTTATCTGAGACTCTGAGCAGCATCTTTGTCACTTACGACGCCTTGTGTATCTGTGTATGTAGCCATTATGTGTGAGGAGCTGGAATTGGCGAGAAGGTAAATGGCACGCCGTGATCCTCAGCTGCATTTTCCCGTAGTGCAATCGAAACACCATTCATTCTATTCTTACTGCATTGATCGGTAATTTTCATTTTCTAATTTCAAATAAAACCTCTTGCTACAGTCAAAGTGGCCGGCTCCTGGATGTAACTTCACAGCTCATTTTAGCTTCATCACTTAAAGATGTTCTGTTACCATCAGTCTTAAGTGGTAATTCCACTTTTCCAATTAGACTGTGGGAACGAAGCAGAGAAATGGACTCTTATCCCGCAAGCCATAATCTCAACCCAGACATCAAGACTGGGACAACGGGCAACACAGAAGCTCTCCATCGCTCTGCTCCAGAGCCAGAGCCCTCCCCTGGAGCCTCGGTGGAACCGACCAGGCTGGGAGGCGCAGCAGCAGGCGGCAAGTGACCTGAGGATATGAGCTGAATTTGACCAGTTCTAACACCCGCCGTACCAAACCAGCCTGGGCCATGCCCATTATCATCCATCCTTGCCCAAGGGATCCTGAATTTAGAAGGACGGAGCCATTCACAGCACAGTGAGGAGGCCAGCACAGACACTCCTAGGACATCTGCCGGCCCTTTCCTTTAGCTCAAGGCCATCCACACACATGGGACAATCACTGGTCACTCTGAGAAGTCCCAGGTCCTCTTCACAACTCAGAGTTACAGGAGTCCCCCTTGCCTGTGGGCACATTGCTAGCAGTTTCAACTACCCACTGCCAACTGCCATCTAAAAACAGTCCATGGAAAATTCTAGAAATAAACAACTCATTAGTTTTGGATAACTTTTATTATAGTATGTCATTATAATTGCTCTATTTTATTATTAGTTGTTATTGTTGATTTCTTACCATGTCTGATTTATAAACTTCCCGTAGGCAGGTACAGACAAGAGGCAGGAAGTGCGTGGAGAGCTCAGTACTACCCATAGTTTCAGACACTGGGGGTCTGGAATGGTTTCCCTGTGGGTAAGGCGGGGCCACTGTACCTCCAGCCTCACGATTTTGGCAAGAGCCACAAATCTCAAACAGCAGGCCAGCCGGAGCTCCAAGGGAGGCGGAGAGGGCAGGCATCTGTCTCTTCCCACCAGCTCCTATGCCAGCAGCAGTGCTGGGTCACACCCTAGGGACAGAGGAGGCCCGGCAGATGCCCACCGCAGCAGGCAGGCTGCAGCACCAGCTGCCATGTCAAGGCCCTGGGGAGACAGGATGCAGGAGGACTTCGGGGAAAGAGGACAGTCAGCACTTCTCAGTCGCCAAGAGCTGGCAACTTTGGTGGGGGTCCGGTGGGAGGGAGTCCCTGCCTCCTCAGCCTTGCAGAAGGTGGGCCTGTTAGAAGGGAAGGAGCAGCTGGCGGGGAGGGACCTGCCCACATGCAGCAGGGAGATGAGGCTGGGACCCAATGGCTTGGCTTTCTGGGCTCTGGGAGCCCCTGGCACTGGTGTTGCTGAGCGGGGGGACACCCAGAGGGAAGGAGAGGCACTCATACACTGGGGCTACCAGGAGCCCATGGAGTCTAGCAGGGACCTCACATCAGGGCAGCTTACACAGCTCCTTGATGGCAGGATGTGGCCCTCAGGGGACACCCAGACACACAAGGTCTGCAGGACAGTCACAAAGCAGGCTTTTCCTGAGGACAGACTCTACAGTGTGCATGTGTGAGGACAGTGGCCTCTAAGCAGGGCCCCAGCTTCCAAGAGGCAAGCTGTTTCTGCATCTCAACCCCAGCACCACATTCCTGGGGAGAATGGAACAGGATCATGGTGCCTGCCCTGCGCATCCCCAGATCACCCAATGTGTGTGTGTGTGTGTGTGTGTGTGTGTGTGTGTGTGTGATGAAGTTCACACAGGCAAAAATCACCCTTTGAGCACACTGAATTGCACAGTTCCATGACTTCTAGACCATTCACAGTGCTGTGCAACTATTACAGTTATCTAGGTCCAGAAAATTTGCATCACCCTAAAAGGAAACCTGGTTCCCAGCAGCACTCACCCACTCTTCCCCTGGCCAGCACCAATCTGCCCTCTGTCCCTACGGATCCTGCTCTGGGCACTTCAGACCCATGGGACTTGCTGCAGGTGACCAGCCTCTTCACACAGCACTGTCTTCTCAAGGTCCCACCACACTGCAGCATGTGCCAGGGCTTGACTCCCCTCTGTGGCTGAATCACAGTTCACCGTTTGGTATGCCACATTTTACTTCATAACTGATGGATATTTGGGTTTTCGCACTTTTGGAGGCATGTGTGTGTGTGTGTGTGTGTGTGTGTGTGAATAGTGCTGCAAAAACATTTGTGCAAGTTTTTGTCTGAGTATCTTATTTCAATTGGGGGAGCGTACAGCTAGGAGCGACACTGCCAATCATTCCATAGCTCGTTACTGAACTTAGAAGATTCAGCCAATGGTTTCCACCGTGGCTGTGAACTCAGCTTTTAAACAGCACTGCCACAATATGTAACCATGCCTTTAAGTGACTATGTGATCTGTGTTTGTCCACGAGACAGGACAGGCCAAATCTCATCTCCTTCTGACTCTAACATGGTAAGAGCCCAAGATGGGTGCCTAATAAATATGCCTAGAAGGAAGAGGGGGAAAAGAAGAGAGAGAAGAGAGGGAGAAGGAAAGGGAGGAAAGAAGAGAGAGGGGGAAAGAAGGGAGGAAAATCATTTGCACAGTTAGCCTCAGTTATTCCTTCCCAGCATTGAACCCACTCAGCACCTGATTCTGCAGCCCCTCCCCTCAAGAGGCAGAATCTGTCCCCACCCCTTGAATCTGGGCCAGCCTCGTGACTTGCAGTAACCCTCACAGTGAGCTGGAAGCGACAGGGTGCCCACGCTAGGCTTCAAGGAGCACACGCTTAGAACATTGCTAGCTGCAGGGAGGCCCGGCCAGGCTGGCCTGGTAGATGATGGAAATGTTGCCCCAGCAAAAGGCTGGGCATGAGTGGCCATCCTGGACAGCCAGCTCTGCTCCCTGACCACTGACCCGGCCTGCAAGGTGGAGAGAAAGGGACCCAGGCCAGCAGAACTATTCAGCTGACCGTGGACTCCGGGTTGATCTGCCACACAGCATCAAGTATGTGAATTTTTTCTTAAAATCTGTCCCTTTGTTGGTATATACCCTCACTGTAAGTCCCCTCCCAACCCTTTCAGTGTGCATGGCCCACACGCAGCTCCCGCCCCTCCTCCGCCGGCCATCCTGACTCCCTTCCTGACTCTTGCTGCTCTTTCCTGTGTGCCTAAGACGCTCACAGTGCTCACCTGCTCAAACTCAGGCCCAGCCTGGTGGGCTTGTGGGTGCCAACTGGTTTTAACTCCAGGAAGGTCTGGAATGACTTCTCCCTCCTTTGTGCAGCTTTGGAGTCCTACAGATAGGGTTTAAATCCAGAATCCTTCCCCTCGCTTTAAACAAATTGCGCACCTGTAGTGGAACACTCAAGAACCCTTGAATCATCTGAAAGCAGACGATTTGGGTCTGAGTCCCAGCCCCGCCCTTCTGTTCCTGGGTGACATCAGAACCATCACACTGTGACTTGCCCCCAGTTTCCCCTTCTGCAGAAAGGATGTGGTAGCTGTCCCAGGGAGGTCCTAGCGTTGAGGAAGTGTGACACCCCATGCAGATGAGAGGATCCCTTCCAGCCTCAATGCCTTTCCTGCCATCTCAACCCTCGGGACTGCAAGTCACAAGGCCATCCCAGATTCCCTCTTGGTGGGAGGGACTGCAGGATGTAATGGCTTACAGCATCCCACCCTAAGCTCTCTGCTGTCCTGGACACCAAGGTAAGGAGGTGGCCTGGGGAGAGGACGGAATGGGCCAAGAACTGCAGGAATCTTCCTGGCTTCTGCTGGGCCTCTGGCTGACCTTCCAGCAGGCCTTTTGCCACCTGCTGCCTCCATCAGGAGGGAGGTGCTCACCCACACCCTGTGGTGGTCATTGACTTCGTCTCAGATGGGCCCTTCACTGATTGTGGATATTGTGGGAATCTCCCTCACTGATGATCACGTGCAGCCAGGGTTGAGCGGCACAGCTCCCGAGCAAACACTGCTTCACCAATGCATTCTGTGGTTTCTTTGTCAAATATTTATTGACCACAAACTCAAGGCCAATCCAAGTGTCTGTGCAGGAATCCCCAGAATCCAGCCAAGTGATGAGTTCATGATGGGTGACATTCACGAAAGGAGGAGGGACTGGAGGGAGGGAGGAAGGACTCTCTCTGCACGTCTCCTGTCCACTGGGCACTTTCCTTCCACCCTCCACCTCCCAGTGGTCACCCAGGAGTCTCCAGGGGCAGGAGATTTTAAGGAATTGTGTGGGGCCTATCAGCCTTTCTCAAAAATGCCAGCACAGGGGCTGGGGTTGTGGCTCAGTGGTGGAGCGCTTGCCTAGCATGTGTGAGGCACCCAGTTCGATTCTCAGCACCACATATAAATAAATGAAAAAGAAGAGTCCATCAACAACTAATAAAAATATTTTTTTTAAAAAATGCCAATACAACCAGGAGAACAAAGCCGCTCCTAGCACAGCCAAGTTCCCTGGGCCGAGCTCCCTGGGCCAAGAAAACAGGAACGTTGGTTATGATATTGGGTCACCCCCCAAAAAAGACACGATACGTCTCTTGCCCCAGTAGCCAAACACATTGCAAATGGCAGCCATCAGGATCAGAACAGGCAATTGGTGTGCTGGTGAGGGGCGGCATGGTGATCTCCTGATGCAAAATCGGTGTTCTTTTAAGGGTGGCTGCTGAAACAGGCCCTGCCTCCTGCCTCTTCCGTGACAACCAGGGCCGCCTCCAGGAGCAAGCACTTCCTCTGAGCTGGCGCTGTGCCTGCTGAGCTCTGTACCCACCATGTCAATTTCATCCTCACCTAGAGGTGGCCTCACCAGCCCCTGCTGGGGCTGAGGAAATGAGACTCAGAGAAAACTCACCCCAGAAGCGCAGAACCACAAAGAAGCTGGGTCACCCTGGAATGGAGCCCAAGCTGGGTGGATGGACTTCACATCGAGAGCTGGATTTTCCCAGCAGCGTATTTCCCCCGGGGAGAGCATCTGCATCTTATTTTGATCTGAGTTCCCAGCTCCTTGCATTGGTCTGACCACATAAAGAAACCCTTGAAGTACTGGCTGAACGTAGCTAGGATTTACCACATTAATCATTCTGTATTCATTGAGTGTTGGTTTAATGCCCATCTCTGCCACCAGCCTATAAATCCACAAGGACAGAGAGTGGCTTGTTTTCTGAACCTTGTGTCCACAGCACCTGCCCACTTGGACCTCAGCACACAGCTGTGGATGGATGGATACGTTGCTCTGTGGACTTTTGGTTTCAAGGGTCAAAACACAGCCAATACCTACTGTCCGACTGGACAGCTGCCTCCAGACCATCATAGAACTCAGAGGTCCCCAAAGAAAAGGAAGCTACCCCCAGAACCAAGCAGACACCCCCAGCAGAGCAAAGCCCATGGCCACAAGGGGAGAGCTGAGGATGAGAGACCCAACTGGCTTAACTGGCTCCCATCAGCCACCCATGGGGCTGCTTGGACCCTCTGCTCATGGCTTGTCACCAGCACACCTAGGCGGTCAGCTGGGAACAAGGTGTGAAGTTCAACCTGCTCAGCTCAACTCAAGGCGCTAGCAGCGCAGCTGGAAAACTCCTGGCCTGGGATGCTTGCCCCACGGCCCACATCCACGGAGCCCAGCCACCCCCACCTGGGATTGGGATGCACCGTATTTGTGCTTGCTGCCCTTTGCCCTTTACCCTCCAGTTTCAAGGTTGTGCTCAAACCCATCGGAAGAGGCAGCAGCGTGGAGCACGAGCACCCTCTCACTGTCCTTTCACGGAGGGCACAGGTGCAGGACCCTGTCCCCTGCACAAAAACGTCATTGCCATGGGAACCACACAGGAAGCCAACTTGACTAGTGACATTCAAACCAAGAGGGAGACTGACCTAACCCCCCCTAGTCCCTCGCCACACCCTCCCCTCAAGTGCCAGGGGAGAAGACAGAAAAGAGAGCCCTTGCCCATTCATAGTCATTAAATGTGGACCACAAAGACAGAACTTTGATTACAATTTCCTACCAGAGGTAGAGACAAAATATTGGTGAGGACAGGAGTGTCATTGCTTTAAGGACCTTCTGCTCTCCCAAGGCATGTGAGAGAACACACTTATCCCCATCATTAGCACTGGGCAAACCAAAGGACGGCTTCCTCAAAACGAGGCAGCCCCTAATCAATAAAGGAAAAAGAAAATAGTTATTTTTCAGAAGATGGGTCTAGAGTTTTTCTCCCCTTACCAAATCAGGGAGTCTACTAGGTCAGGGAGCTAAGAACGTTTTTATATAATTGCAGAAGAAATCAGGAGAATGTTTAGGGACACCTGAAAATGATAGGAAATTCACATTTTTGAGGACCGCCCCCCAGGCTGGTTGAAGCACAGGACACATCACAGGTGTGCGTCTTCCAGGCCTGTGGCGTCCCTGCAGTCTGGAGATGGGAGGTTGCCCCAGAGATCGTGTGATCAGAAGAACAGGCCACATCACCCCTGGGCACCCAGGCCCAGTACCTGGAGCCTGAATTACTGTTTGGGGCTCATAGAGATATTTTAATTCTAATATATTTTAAAATCAGAAGAAAAACATGTATATGATACTAATGAGTCCATCCTAAACTATCTTTATCTCTGTTGCAAAATGTCATTTATAGTATTTTCTTATGGAGGAAGCAACCCAAAAACGCAAAAGGGCCCACAGGGATCATGTTGTGACTCCATGGGAAGCTGGTGCTGACTCTTTGGCCCTTTTCAAAAAGGAAGGGCAGCAGAGTAAGTCCTCGCTTCACTAGGTCACAGAAAAACAAAGTGTTCGACCGTTACCTTGAGTAATTCACTGGCCTTCCTGACTTCCAGGACTGGATGCCTGCTCCACCAACTTCCTGGCAATGTGAGCAGGGACATAAAGATTTGGTCTCTCTCAGCATTCCAGAAAATGCAGGTGATCGTGGCCCCACTTGGTAGGGCTGGAATGAGGCTGGGTGAGACAATGACCCTCAGCACTCAGCCTGGGGACTTGGCACTTAGCAAGCGGTTAATTCATGGTGCCCAGGAAGCATGACAGAGCCCCAGACCTCGCATCCATTTGGAAAGCCTGTCTTGCAAAGGGGTCAGGCTCCAGGAAGTCTTTGCTCATGTAAGAGAAAGCCAGGGAGGTCCCAGGATAGTGCCACAGGTTCAAGGGGACAAGGCCGGTGAAGGGAGGCCTCAGGACCTCACCCTTCACCATGGCCCACCCCCTGGCTTGGCTGCAGAGGATGCGGGGTCTTGCCACAGCTGGCAGCAGCTGCCTGGCAATCTCTACATAACCTTTGCAGCATGCCTGCATATTTCACCCTTCCAGGCGAGCTCTCCCTTTTTTTTGTCATTCCAATTTCATTTCCTGGGTTGTGTGGACTGCGGGCTCAGCAGTCGCTCCGGTCTGAAGTGACTCCTGGGACCTCCTCACTGTTCTATATGCAAATGGCCTTGCACCTGGGCAGCAGAGCGGGCTCGAAGACAGTTTAGTTATGCAAATCTGATTGATCGAGAGCATATTGCAGGAGCGTGCAGGCCTGGGACACTGGCAGCTATATTTCACTGGCTAAATTCCTGAAGAAGGGGGGAAAAATTAAATGCCAGGCGTTTTGATGCATATTCCCTCCCAACCCCTGCAGTGCAATAGTAGTTGATTTCTGAATGTGTTCAGCGCTCGGGTTAGACGCTGCTAATGCAATTTTTGCGTGCGGGGTGTGTTATTGCTGAATTAACAGAAGGCTTGTTTTCGGTGTAAAAAGCCAGTTGCTGTGATGTCACAAGCACAATAGGTCTGTCAGTTGATTTGAAATAATTCCCCAGGCAAATGCAGTAAAGGCAGTGTTAAAAAATAATTAGGTCCTTCGGCCTCAAAATGCTCACCCAAGTGGAGGGAGCACTGTAAGTTACTCTGACTTTATTCCCTTCCACAACAAAAGGTAAAATAAACCACAGGGACACTGATTACACATTGTCATCCTACGTCGCAAGCGCTTGTCTATTTCCCAAACACAGGTTTGAAGAGGGGAGATGGAGCAGCAATAGCAGCCGCCACCTTGGAGAAAATAAATTAAAAAAAAAAAAAAAACCTCAAATCTTGAATCTGCTTAAAATAATAAATTCTGCATTCATGCATGCTGAAGTCTGTAACTCCAGAGGCTTGGGGAACCTGCTCGTCTCGCTGTTCTGAGATCTCCTTATTGATTTATAATCACTGATAAATAAGGTACACCTACCTAGCAGCCAATGGCTGCAGAAGGAAGGAAAGATATTTTTGCCCCAGCACCCGAGGATCAGAACCAGAAATAAATCAATGTTATGTGGGGAACAGGAAGGTGACGGGAGGGTGGTAGAAAGAGAGAAAGAGCACATTTTGCCTGAAGTCTCAACCATCATAACTGGGACTGTGAGAGACAGCTCTTGAAAACTGCAAAGCCAGAAGAGAGGAAAGAAGGCAGGGGGTGCAACCTGGCTCAGGAGTCAGTCTGAGTGCTGACATGAGAGACAAAGTTAGCGAACGCATGCGGTCACTCACTCATTCATGGATGTCAATTACATCCTCCCTCACAGACAGCCTTGGATGAAATTAACCTGCACGCAGACACAGCTTTGAGCTACCCAGAAGTGTTCACATGGACACATGCCACACATATGGATATTCACAGGCAAAACGCCTGTCGCTAGCTGCAAAGACAAGGAAAGGTGTGAGACTATGAGACTGAAGGTAGCACTTAGGGCCAGGTTTTGCCGGGAGTGCCTCAGCTTAAATCCTTTGTTGGCCCCAGTTTCTGCATTCTTACTACCGGCCCCCCACTCTCATGTCCACACACACGTGTACACATGCACACGTGTGCAAATACATACATACATGCATACATGCATAAATACACACCTGGCATGCACAATCAGAGAGATGGATGTATACACGCAAATACACACACACGTACACACACATATGCACATACCTTTTTTTAAAAAATGGCCATCTGACAGGCAAAGCCCAGCCAGAGGGTCACAAATGAAGATCCTGGGAAAGGTCAAGTTTAATCTCTCCCCAAGATGGCCCAGCGCACCCCTCCCACTGCTGACTAACAAAAGGGCCTCGGCACTTTGACTGACAGAATTCTTAATTGTATCCACTCATTCATGACAATTTGATTAAAATATTACGCCAAAGTCTCACCCCCTGTTTGCTTCGATCCTCCAAATCTAATTTTGAATTTTCAGAAAGGAGATTACCTCCACAAGCATGACTGGGATGCTATTAACTTCTACTTAATCTTTATTACTGATGTGAATTTAACATATGTACGGCTTCGCTCTGCTCCTGTTTGCCTCTCGCAAGTAACGTCTAGGCGATATACAAGCGGCAGGCATTAATTTCCACTTTGACATTCTGTTGGAGTCCAACTCTGGCGGGTCTGTGGAAAAGGAGGCAGCGCTGGCTGGGTCAGCCCTGGTCTGGATGCGGAGCTGCCTTGCACCCCAGCCCCAGAACTGCAGCTTCCAAGGCCCGAGGCCAGCCTGCTCTGCCCTCACAGGACCCTCAGATTCACATCGGCCTCCACAGGGTCTTCACCAAGGAGTTCTCCAGATGTGGCAGCCCGCCCAGCCCCGGCGTCAGGGCCATGCTGAAGGCAATCAACCAATTCACAAAATGTGGATCAAAACATGAACCTTGGACTCCGTGTCTTAAAGGGTTTCCCCTTTTTTTCCCATGGGTTTGGATTTATCTTTTCTTTTGATTTTTATTTCTTATCATGTAAGGATAAATCAAAGAGGGTTGAGTGAGCATAGAACATTCTGGAATCCTCATCTCCAAAGTATGAGCAGCAATTGTTCCACGCTGGCCGAAGAGTGGCAGACAAGCACACAGTGTGCAGGGATTTCCATCCATTGTGCTCCTTGCTGCCCATTTGGGTTAAATTGTGCTCCCCTCCCCACCTGGAATTCATGTCCCTCAGTAGACAGTTGTACTGGGGTAGGGCCTTTACAAGGGTAATTAGGTTAAAATGAGGTCATTGGGGAACCCTAATCCAATATGACTGTGTCCGTAATAAATGAGGAATTTGGACTCACTCCGCGCACAGGGAGAAGCCGTGTGCAGGCTGGAGCTCCTCTGCCAGGAGCCAGGAGCTACCCAGAGCTTGGGGAGGGGCCTGCAGCAGACCATCCTGGCACCCTTGGAGGGAGCCCGGCCCAGCACACACCTGGATCTTGGACCTGCGGCCTCCAGACTGTGTGGCCGTAAATTTCTGTTGTTGATGTCACTCGGTTTGTGGCAGTTTACACGGCAGCCCCCGCACAGTGGTGCACTGTTTGCTCCTAAATGGTGCAGATCGTCTTTCATGGTGCTACTTTAGAAATCCTTTAAAAATAAGCGTATATTTTTCCATTCTCCTAAAGTACAAACCTATTTTAATGTGTAGTGCACCAGATCAGGAGCCCCCATTAGGAAGGGTGGAGCAGTGAGCACCCAGTATGCACTGTGGGATCTGAAGTCACACTCCTTTTTCTTTTTGGCAGGGGAATTGAACCAGGGCCCCCCGTGCATGCTAGGTGAGTGCTCTATCCAAGCCCTTTTTTTAAATTTTGTTTTGAGACAGGGGCTTACTAAGTTTCCCAGGTTGCTCCCAGGTTGTTCCCAAAGTCCCAGGTTGACTTTGATCCCCCTGCCTCATCCTCCAGAGTAGCTGAGATTACAGGAGGCTGTACCGGGCATCTGTCACAGTTCCTTCGCTGTTCTCTTGGACACAAGCATGGACACCCTGCCCTGCTCTGCCCTCCTCAGGCAGCTACCCTGAGGGCCAGTAAAGGGCACCTAGAACCCTAGAGCCAATCGTCATCCCAATGTTTTATTTATTGGCTCCACAAAACTTCACTGAGCATTTGCTGGACCCCAGGGACTATAGACACAGGGGCTCAGAGAAGCCCTGGGTGCCTTCCTTGCTCATAAGGCACTCACAGGGGGGTTAGACAGGACTGTACACAGCATGAGAACCACGGAACTCAGCTGGGCTTCTGCACAGCAGGGTTCCCCAGAGGAGGTGCCTGTAACCCAGCTAATCACATCAGGCTTCCTGGAAATGGGGAGCCCCGTAGGTGGAGTTGTCAGTGGAGAGAGAGCCACAGGTGGGGGACAGAAAGAGGGGACAGCACCTGGAGACAGCTGGCACATCTCCCACAGAGATGAGAGGGGCTGGGACAAGGCACACAGGAGGCTGCGGTCTTCTGTGGCTTGTCACTGTTAGGTCCTTGGTGCCAAGAACAGCACCGGCACAGAGTCAGGGTTCAGTAACCATCTGTCAGGTGAATGGATGGATGAGGTCGAGGGAAGCTGCCACCACTTCCTTGAAGATGTCTGAGTGTCTGTACCTGTCCCTACACCTGCTTGGGCCACCATGGGCCCTTCCCAGTCCCGAGGACGCAGGCTTGAAGGTTTAAGGATGGAGCACACCAGCGACCATCGTTCCCCAGGTCAGGCTCTGGGAGCTCCTTAACTCGCCGGCGAAGAGCTGGACTTCTCTGGATTCCCAGAAACTGCCAGTGCCCAAAACAGAGCCACAGGCTTGTGGATGAGAGGGACAGTGAGTAGTCGTGGGGTTCCTATACCCCAAGAGTTTGCACCAGGTGCAGGGCCCTGTGCCAATTCTGGGTGTTTGGGCCTGACCCTTCTCTCCCATGATGGGGCCCAGGAGGAAATGAGGTGCTCCTGTGCTTTGGGGGAGACTTTGCTGATGAGGACCTTTGGACAGACTTTGGTTTAAAAAAAAAATCTGTTTACAACCCTCACCTCAAAATAAAAGAATGCAAAAGCTTTCCTATTTCCTGCTTTGGAGTCCCTTTCCTCTTGGCAAACATTCCATTCATTTGGTTCTGTTTTCAGTCAGGCACTGGAGAAGGAAAAGGAGGACGGAAGGGACAGATGCACACACCGCTCCATGACCCCCAGCCTGGGCAGCCTGCAGGCTCCTTGGGGATCCCTGAAATAGCACCAAGGAGAGATCTGGGTACCTGTCTGCAAGTGCCCACCTTGGCCAGCCTCAAACCCCCTCGTCAGATGCCATGGGGTCATAGCCACGGAAGAGAGTGTGACTGTGATCTGCAGACCCAGCACCAAGCTGGCCGTGGCTTTTTGCGAAACACAGTGAGGTTTCCAAGTGTCCCCTGAGTCATGTGTGGGAGCACTGCTTGAGAACCTCGTCTCTGCCTTGCTCTGTTGGGGCGTGAGGAGGTGATGGAGACAGAGAGGAAAGGCCTGCCTGCCACAGACAGCGGCTGAAGCAAAACCCTTGGGGTTGGGAGCCAGAGGACCACGTACCTGCTCTGAGCCCCTGGCAAGAACGCGCACCAGGAGGGCAGAGACGGAACCTATGGCCACCAAGGCAGACATGAGGGCCAAGAGTGAGTGATGTGTGGACCCTGGGGAATAAATCATCCACCCAAGCCGGTGTGCATGCACCAGTGTCCCAGCTTGGGAGGCCTCTGAAGAAAGGGGTTTTCCTTTGGTTAAATTAAGCAGCTCTGCACCCACACACCCACAGGACTCTTGTTCATCTGTTCTAACCTGTTGGCATCAGAAGTTCCTTTGTAGCATCTTTTCTCCGATCCCATCATCTGTGGCCAACTCGTGAGGAGCTTTGGGCACAAGGACACTGAGGATGGGTTATAACTTGCAGACCAGAGAAGGTGCCTGTGCTAGTCTTCTGCAATTCTCCCTCGAAACCCTCAGCAGTAGGCAGAGAAAGCCCCATTTTTCAGATGAGGAAACTGAGAAAGAAACAAACAAATACCGCCAAGGTAACAAAGCTAATAAATGGCCAGGATGTGAACACAGAATTTATGGCTCCCAGATGAAATGCTGGAATGGTCTTTATCATAAGATGTGCATCCCAAACTTAAAGAAAAGTACAGATCTTGGGTTGAGTCATTAGCGATTTCAGTGCTTGTGAACCCTGTGGCTAGTCTGATAGGAATGTTTCACAAGTCGAGATGTGCAGATGACTATGGATAATAAAAATGTATTGGATTCTTGAAAATCCCTAAGAGTAGATTTGAAGTGTTCTCACCACACACACACACACACACACACGCACACACGCAGATATGTGAGTTGATGCATATGCTAATTAGCTCCATTCAGCTACTCCATAACATATACATATTCAAAACTTCATGTTGCATACCATAAATATTCAATTTTATTTGTCAATTTAAATAACTAAATAAACAGATATTCAAGAAAACCACCACACACAAAAATGATGTGCATCTAATTTCCACCAAACATAGCTTGCTCCAGAAGGAGACCAGGGGAATTCACCCAGATGTTGGGTCCATGTTTTAAGTCTTCTCAAATAATATCTGTTTAAAAGGCCATAGTACATTAGGAAGTGGGAAAAAGCAAGAAACACAGTGGTATGTGTATTGTCAGGCTATTTGTATTAAATTATAAATGCAAGATTACTTACACATGATTACCAGTGTTTCTAAGAACACTAAGACCGTCTGAAGAAGAATACGAGGTTAACAGCAGTAATTAGTGATGGAAAAAGGAAGAGCAAGACAGAGAAAGGGTTAAAGAAAGTTTTATACTTATACACTCCTGAGCTGTGGCTTCAGCTGAGGTTTCTAGGACTTACAGGGTTTTTATACAGGGAGGTGACAAGTCCCCAAATAAAATTATTATCTTTCCTAACACCAAATGAAAGCCAAGAGAACTAAAACCCAAACCTCCTCAGTGACAGATTAAAGATGGCGGTCAACACTTTGTCCTTCTCAGTAGGTTCTATGCCCAACCCTTTGAATCAGAGCAGCCTCTGCTTGGACAGTGAATCAGAGCAGTCTCCTTACTTGGACAGTTCAATGTAACAGAAGCAACGCTGAGCTGGGGCCTAAGCCCACACCTTAAAAAACGGACCAACCTCACTTCCCCCTTCCACATTCATCTTGGAGCTCAAAGCTACCATGTCACCAGTCCAAGTAGGAATGGGTGGGACCCAGTGGAGCCCAGACCTTAATCATCCCCATCAAGGTGCCAGATAACAAGAACCCTCCTGACCAGTCCATCAGTCAGCTGAACACCACTGGGGGGCCCATCAAACACGACATAGAGAAGGACAATTTCCCAGTGAGCCCTATTCACCTTCCTTACCTGCACAATCATGAGATAAATTGATAAATTAATAAAGCAATTATTTACTTATTGTTCTAACAATAACTAAATTTGGAGGCCTTCTGTTAGGTACCAGTAGATAGCTGGCAGGCAATTCCTCATTTGACCCCACAGCAGTTGGGAGAACATTTGACCCAGCTTTCACGGGGCATGAGCCGTTAGCTGGGATGAATGGACACGGTCAAGGACACTGCCTTCTCACTAGATTGTGAGCTCGAGGACAGAGGCCACGCTCTGTCTTGCTCACTGGCATAACTCAAGTGCTTGGAACTCTTCTGCCACATAGTCCATGCTCAAAATGCATCAGCAGAACTTTGAATGAGGCCTCACATACCTGGTTCTGCTGTCCTTAGGACCTAGAAGCACCCCTGTGTTCTCCCATCCCCTTCAGGGACATTTGAACCAAACAAGATTGGATGGTAGGAACTTAACTCAAAAATATTTCTGCAGGTGTAGGCACTAAGCCATTTTTTATTAACAGCTTTATTGAGATATAATTTACATACCATAAAATTCACCTATTTTAAATATATAATTCAACAATTTTTAGTGTATTGACAGAGAGGAGCAACTATCACCACCATCTAATTATTGAAGATCTCAAGACACTCAGTGCCAGTAGGCCATGGTAGAGACAGCAACGTCAAGGTCAGTGGAGCACGTCCTTTGGGAGGGAAAGTGGCAACTGGTGTGAAGGCTTAATGCCACCCTACGGAAGTGACAACTTTCCAGAATGAAAGGTTCCACTGAAATGAAGTGATGCGCACCAGGTTGTTCATTCTAGGATTTTCTGTCACTGTACATCAAAAAGATCCTAAATCCTGCCAAATTCAGAAAGATTCGCCTAAATGAGGTCACTTTCTCCACACGGAATATTCTCCTACCACTAATAGTCATTGTTACGCCATCAGGTCTTTGTAAAGATCTGTAGGATGGAAGGCTGGGAGTAAAGCTCTAAGATACATGGATGGACCTCAGCTGCCCGAGGCTTGGGTCGCCATGTTTCAGCTTCCTGATGGTGCAAATGGACTGCACTTTGAAATTTGGATCTTTCCCCGTGCTGGCAAGATGCAGCTGAATCCTGCCTCTGAATGCTGGGCAGTGGCAGTGAACCACAGCTCCCCCGGACAGTCCCGCAACCCCAGAGGGCAGCCATCGACACTCTGCAGGGCGCTGTGTGGCTGAGCTGGGGTGCTCTGCAGGTTAAAGGTAGCAAATGCACATTCAACTCACGGTACTTCCAACTTGCACTGGGTTTATGGGGACACGACCCCATGAAAAACTCAAGGAGCGTGTGTAATGTGGAAGGAAATCAGGACACAAAAACGCAGCACCACACACCAGAAGATAACGCTCCAGAACAAAGCCGTCAGTCTCGGGTGCAGGGTTTCCATGAGAGTCTGTCCCGGGTTTCCATTCCTTCATTCAAGGGCTGGTGTGTAACGTTGACCACAAGCCAGACACCAGAGGCAGCTGTGGTCCCTCAGATGCTTGCTCCACCCCCACCCTGCCCTGTCCCTGCACCTTCCCTTCCCAGGAAACCTGGGGCTTCAACGCATGTGTCCATATTCTGCAGGACCAAGACAGCAAGGAACGACAGCTGGCCAGAAAATTAAAGCAAGGAAGAGAAAAGAAGTGTCCACTGAAAATGAGAAAAACATTTTAAAAGGACCCTTCCAATGCTGCACAAAGAGTGGGAACCAACTGGACGCTCAGGCGCGCTAGCGCACCCCACACGCACACCTGGCACCCACCCACCGATGCTGTCGCTGCGGGAGCAATAGTGCTCTGCTCTCAACGCAAGGTATGTCAAATGTTATTTTAAGCAATGGCAATTTTTGTTTTGCCAGTTCATAAATCCCTTCTATTGTCAATTAAGTGACAAGCCAACATAGATTTCAAGCCACTGGGGTCCACCTGCATTGTTCCAGCCCTGGGCATCGTGAGAGGGGACAAGACCATATTCTATGTGCAAAAGAGAAAACGGACCCCCTCATGCAATGCCCCTCGGCCCTGTTCCATCGCTGGTCCCAGACAAGCCCTGCTGGGTGACAGCCATCCCAGAGACTGCCAAACGCAAGATCACCTGTCAGATTCTATGGCAGACACAAAGACCAGGGAAAGCCCAGCCTTGTTCCTTCAACGCAGCTGGAAAAGCACAGCATCTTCCCTGCCCAGCAACAGTCTCAGGAACACACGTCCTTGTCCAACACAATTCCCAAGGACCTGCTCTCTGCCCAGTTTTGGAGCAGGAAGGTGACAACTTGAAAGAGAAATCCCCCACGTGTAGGAGGGGGGCAGGAAGAAAATGAAATCAGGCTGCGCTTGAGATTCCCGTGACTCATTTGATTTTTTTGGAAAGTATATGTTGAGACCCACAATGGTCTCCAGCCTCCTAACAGGTTTAAAAACACATGCCATGGTCCCTTCGCTTTGTTCTTCTACTCTGTGGTCCTCCAGTCCTGACTCTCTACTTCTCATTTTTTCCTTCCACGGACCTTTCCTGAGCATCCGTTAGGCATGCTACATGCACCGGGTTCTGGGGGCATAAGATGGTGAGGATGTCACCCAGGGGTTTGAACTAAGGGCTGAGTGGGCCTTCAGAGAGAAGAGGAAGCACTGGGTATACCAAGAGTATCGATGGCTGCAGAGGAGAGGGGAGAAGACGGGCCGGTAGGGAACGTCAAGAGCTGTCCTGCAATCCCCCATTCCTTCCCTGGCTATGCTAACCTTTGAGCCAGTCGTCAATTCTTTCAAACTCAGCCTTGTCTGCCAAGCTGATCTCCAGGCTTCCTGAAGGCAGGAACCGTGGTTTCTCTTCCATCCCCATTATCCTGAGGCACCTGCGAGGCAGAAAACAGGTGCTCAATAAACTACCGTGGTTCCTGAGCAGCGGGATCTCTGCTGGCATCGAGTGGCTGTCCTGAAAACACAGTCTCATCTGCTGAGGAGGTGGCGTCCACAGCAGCCTTGTGTTGGGACCATGTTGCATTCTCCATGTACAAAAGTCAAGCTGCTTAATGAAGACACAGGTTTTTCATTTGGAGAATAATTGGGTCCCATGCACCCAGATTGGTGATATCCAATCCCTTAGCTAGTTCCTCACATTCCTTTAAGTGGACAGGTACCTTGAATTTTCTACCCCACTAGTTCAGAATTTGGATTTGAAGCTGGGCAGAGTGTGGCGAGCCCATGGGAGAGGATGGATGCCCTTCCAGGAACATGTCTGGGAACTTGGTCCTGACTGATACCTGAGCCATGCTGAAGAAAGAGTTCAGGGCCAAACCCAAGAGCAGAAGAAACACCAGATGCATACTAGAATCTTCCACCGGACAAGACCAGACAAGAGTCATCATAGGTCCAATCAGGGATCAAAATGAAGACAAGCTTTCACAGTCAGAACCATTTGCTAAAGGAGGGGGCTGCTTGGTAAGGGGCAGAATCCTCCAGGCAAGTCCACGAGCAGAGCCCAGACAGGTCTCCCAGGGGTGCTTTACTCATTCCTCACGTAATTGCTCCACACCCACCGCCTGGCCCTCGGCGGGTGCTCTCCATACAGCAACCACAGACTGAGACACTGAGACCCATTTCCATTAAGCTTATCTGCCAGGGGATGGGCATCCATCCATCAGTGGGGAAGTGTCCCGAAGTCCTCACGCTCTGGGGTGTTAACACAGCCCTCACCCAGAGGCACAGGTTGGGCCCTGAACCATACTTGGTGGTCCTTTGTGCAAAGAAATAGTACTTTATCTTGTGTAGAATCATTCTCACCTTGCTGGGTAGCAACGCTAGAAGAAATGTAAAGCAAATGGCTTTAAAAGTAAACACAACCCACGAATTCATTATCAGAGCTGTCATTCAACTAAACATTTGTCTTTCAGATTTTTTAGTCCTCCTTTTCACACCCAGGGACAAGATGGCAGCCACAGGATGGTCTTAAGCAGGTGTCTGCATTCATCTGGGCGTTTGCTGGCCTTCACTGCTGACCTCGGAGGCTGATGGAGTGTGGCCTTGCTTGGCAGGGTCAGGACCTGGTATCCCACTCTGCTGTCTCAGTTCCCCCGGGCTCTGTCTGGAAGTACGTATGCTCCGGGAAGCCAGGCCTGCTCGTCTCCCCTGGGCCCTCAGGTTTTCACTTTGTCCCTGCTGCATCAGGACTGGTGTCCAGTTCGTCTTCCTGCCTTTCCTTGTTGGACATCTGAAATGCAGCCTCACAGGCCCTGTGGACTTTCTCTTTGATGCACCTCCAGTGACCTCTCCTGGTTCCACCAGCTTCCTTGCCAATAATGTCTTCCAAATCCAAACCTGAACAGAGACCCCCCTCCCGAGCTCCCCACCCAGGTGCCACATGCCTCTGGTACTCACAAGTCTCTTGACCCCCTGACACTTGTCCCGAAGCCGAATGCATCCTTCCCTCCAAGCCTGCTCGCCCGCACCCCCTCCCTTGTGGATAGTGCCATCCACTCATTGCCCAAGACCCTGTTTTGAGATGTCCACTCTCCCATACCCCAAACTTCCCACCTGGCCATGAAGTCCTACAAATCTTCCACCTTCATGTCTCTTGAATCTGTCTCACCATAGACACCACCTTGTCTGGGATGAGTTCTTTCCAGGGTCCATCAAGCTGGCCTGGATGTTTTACATCTGGGCGCTTCTGGGCTCCTAGACAGGTGCATCCTTAACTCGACCGTGGGCCTGTTCACCTGCTCACGTCAGCGCCTGCACCCATACCTGGGCAAGGACAAGGCTCAAGGCCATGTGCCTTTGCTGAGCAAATGAGGTCAATGAAAGGATGACCCTTCATCAGGTCCTCTCAGATCTGTGGGCTTCTACTCTATCTTGGTGGAAACTCAGGCAGCATGCGTGCTGGGAGGGAGGGGTCCGTAGGCTTCGGGAGTCCTCACTGAAGATCTGACCTCTCCAGAAACATCTGGCTTTGGTCCACGTAAAACATGACTCAGAAAGGGAAAAACTGGCTGAGGATAGAGGAGTTCTATGGGAACTCTGTGCTTTCTGTCTAGTTCATAAACCAAAACTACCAAACAAATCAAGTCTATCAAATTTTAAAATGTTTACTTTAAGGATAAGAACGATTAACCAGATACTTCAGCCATTTGTTTCTCCATGTACTCCCTCCCACCACCACCTCCCCCATACACACACACATAGGAGTGTGTCCAGGACACTCCTGTCCTGGAAAGGAAGGAAAGTAAGCCTCGTGGATTTGACTCCCGGTTCTTCAAGCATAGCTGTTCCAGGGCCAGCCCAGCGTCAGCACGCAGAGCATCAAGCCTCCCCATTTTGCTCAGTTCAAGCACAGCCTCATCATCCCAGAGAAGAGCAGAGGTGTTCTCCTCCTCCCCGAACACCTCCATGCACCCAGCATCTCCTCCCAGGAAGCCCTGCAGGAGCTAGGACCAGCCCAGGCCTCAGATATTCTCAGGCATAGCACTGGGATTCCTGGAAATAGGCTGGGAAGTTGCTCCATCCTGTGGTTGGCAAGCCGCCCTCTGTGGTGGGAGAGACGCTGCACACACGAATGCCCCACCCGCTCTGCCTGCCCTCCCTGGAGTAAACCTCAGTTTCACCGCTCCATGCACTGGAGTGTGAGAAAACCTGCTGGAGGTGATCCGCTCTGGAAGGCAGAGGGGCTAGACAGTGGCCCCTGTATCGGCCCAGGGGTCAGCACAGGTGCTGTGGCGTCAATCTCTGGCCTTACCACAAGCCATCCCTTTTCCCCAGGAGGCCCTGGGTGCTCAGCACCCCCTCACCAAGGACTCGGGAAGCTCTGAGAGTCCCACCCTCACCTACCCAGGCCAGCAGGGAAGACAGAGGGATCTTGCCTGTTGCTTCCCATCTGGAAAGGGGTGATATTGTTCCAGAGTGAACAGGAAGGTTAGACTCCCTCGTGCCTTCACTTCTCAGCATCTGCACACGGTGGCTTTAATGTCCCAACTCCCTGAGAAGGCAACAGAATGAGAGAGTTCAGGGACGGCCCCCAGGTTTCCCCAGGGATTCTGAGTGCAGAGAAATTCCTTTCTTCTGTTTCTGTGGATTTGCCCTCAAATGTTCTGCCTGTGTGGCAGTGACCCAGTGGGATACGCTTTCCTTCCCTCAACTGACACAGGTCTCACCCACGGAAATGAGAAGACTCTCCAGGACCATGGCAGATGGTAAAGTTTTAGGGGGAAAAGAAACATGCTTTTTTAGCCTCTTTCCAGAACTGGATCACTCCCGACACAGGCTCGGCGGGCAGACAAGCATCAACTAACCAGGAGCACCCCCCAAAAACCGGAAAACTTGTTTAGGAAGAAATTTGCACTTGATATTTGCCTCCAAAATTATCAGAGTAAGGGTCACTTCCTGGCTTTTTTGTCTTTTTCTTTTTTTTTCCTTTTTTGCTTATTTTATATATACTTTTTTTTGCTTTTAATTACATATTGGGGAGGGGAGGCAGAAAGGCACCATCAAGACTTGATGTTTAAAGTCTCTAGTTTTTCTCCTATTCCACCACTCTCATGCCTTAAATAGGAGGCCAAGGAATATTTGAAAGATTTAGGGCATCTCGGGGAAGGGAGGAGGTGAGAGATGAGCAGAGGGAGGATGGCAGCTGGAAGGGCAGGTCTCGGGCAGCCCTAGAGCTCATCCATGAGGCAGTGCAGTCCCATGGCCAGCAGGTGGGTCCTGGGTTCAAATCTTAGCTCCCTCCCTGGCTGGACAGGTGACTGCAGGCCTGTGACTTACCCTTGCCACACTCTACCTTCTCTGTCTCAGGACGTTGTCGGGAGGAAATGTGCAGGTCAGTGAACGGACAGCGCAGAGCAGTGACTGCGTGTGGATGAGGGAGGGGGGCAGGATTCTGAACATGTCCCACTCCTGTCCAGGATGGCTGAGAGTACTTCGGAGCCACTGGTGACCTGGCTGTGATTCTGCTGCAGGAATGCACTTCCGACCTTGGAGAACGATTTGGGCTCCCAGGTTGCCTTGGGCCCTGTGGGGTCTGCAATGGGAACCCCAGGGGGTTGCCTCCACTGCTACACTGGCAGTTTCTGCCCCCACTCCCACTCTGTGCCTTGGAAACCCACCCACTGGCCACCCCTCTGCCTACTGGCTTCAGTGGGGCTTGGCCAACGGGAGGCTGCAGGTGGCAGAGGTTGTTTTCTCCCCACCGCCTGGAGGACCAGCCCCACTTCAGGCCTTGCTAAGCTGAGGGGCTGCCAGCTGCTGCTGGCCCTGTGTGCCCCTCTACCGAGATCAATGCTGGCTCCCTCTGCCTTTGTAGAGACACAGCGCCCCTCTCCTTGGTAATCAGTACTAAGAGCAGACACCCCAGATCCCACCAGGGGCTGACCCCATCTCTCTGGTCCAGTTCTCAGACAGGTACAGGCCGAGGGAGTCTTTCCAGCAGCTCTGATTGTGAAGAGATGCTTTGTGTCACGCTCTGACCTCATAAGACCAAGCATCCTGCTAGAGAGAGAGCGTACAGGAGCCACGGTAGAGACTGGGGAGAAAGAACAAAATGGTCCAGGTCCTGGCACACAGGGGCCCCAGGCCACAGCCCTGCAGAAGCCAGGACTCCACCACTGGCCTTGGAGGACTGAGCACATGTGGGAGAAGAAAGCCTGGCTTCTCCCAGGGCAGCTCTGGGCTGGAAGAAAGACCCAAGACTCGCAGGGAATCAGACGGCAGAATAGCCAGGACTTAGGGAGCAGTGCCCCGAACTTAGAGTGAGAAGTAGAAGTTGATCTCTGGGGTCCGACTCAGAGTGGAGACCCTTCCTGGGGTTCTTTCTATCAGAAAAGGCCCAGTGTCCTCCTCTGCACAGGGCAGGTAGCAGATAAATTACTGGGCAGCATCTTGAGTCCTGCAGGTAGATTGTGTGTGTCCCTGGAAAGGCACCCCACCGAGGAGTGGGGGCCACAACCCAACACTGAGCTGCTTTTCCCCAGGCCCTCTTCAGTCACCTTGATTGGCCAGGCCACGCAGGGCTCCGTGGGCCAGGGCTGTCCAGCACCCGCTCACCCTTCCTCCTCGGCATTGCCTCTCTCTCCTGCTACCCGCACCTCGGCCCTGCCTTCGGGCCACCCACCCAGAAGCTGCCCTTCCACTTCCATTCCCTCCTTCTCTTTCACACTTGGCCATGAGATCTGTGTTCCCAGCCATGACCTTGATCTATCTCCCTGGCAGGTCTTGTCTTCCATCTGGCCCATGCCAGCGGACCTGGGGCTCACCCAGCCCCAGTGCACCATCCCACCAGGCTGACCCCAGGCCCGTGAATAAAGAGCCAGACGGACGAGGGGCACCTCTTTGTAAATTCCACCACCAAAGAGCCAAAGTGAAGCGTTAAAAGCCTGAAAGTGCTACACCATCTCTGAAGAATGACTCATTTGCTTCCATGTCCCTGGTTGGATCAGCCCATTATATTTAATGGACTTTGATACTTCTTATTGTAGTACATAAAGGCTATTATTAAAATGAAAGATGTTACAGTTAAGTACCCAATCCTTGGTACTCTCCTTTTTAAAGCCATCCAATGCAATTGGTATCAGGATTCCTCATGAGTCTTTCACATTATCTATTGACATTGTCTCATCAGGAGTTGTTTTAAAGGTTTTATTGACCTCATTTATTCCCTGGTCTGGGAAGGAGCAAGAGGCCGTGGCCCCAGTTGCAGGCAGGGGGACGTGGAGCCCCTCCTTCTGGCGATCACCGTGCAACCTTATACGCATATTTATGAAGTAAGAGCAAAGACTCGCGCCTGGCAGCTTGGAATCCAGCACCGCGCTATATCCACCTTATTTGCAGGATTAGACGACATTAATTCCTGGAATTGTTCTCTGGAGTGTAAGTGACAACAGCTGTAGCTATCTGCTCACTGTCTTTCCACATGGGCTCCCCATACAGGGGATGCGTGAACACACATAGTCAAATGGGCTGGAGCCAAGACCAACCAGCCACCCACTGACAGACAGACGGACAGTCCCCACAGCGACTCCATCTCTCTGGTCCATTTCTCAGACACGTGCAGGCAGAGAGAGTCTTCCCAGCAGCTCTGATTGTGGAGAACTGCTTTGCATCACTCTCTGACCTCACAAGGCCAAGCATCTTGCACCTGGGCTCACAGGCCGAGCATCCTATAGACCTGCACCTGTGCTCACCCAGCCTCAGGCTGCTCCTTCTGAGTGAGGACTGGATTAGTTGTCTCAAGGGACTTCTGTGGCCCTTAACATGCAAACAAACTCAAAAACAAAAATCTCTATCCTCAGAACAGAGCCTTGCTAAAATGCAGTGCCAAATTATCAGAAATAAATTTGAAATTTCTACTAAAATAGCAATTATACATGACTATTGCATTTAAATGATAATGTCTAGATTTTTAATTAGAGAGATTTAAAGAAAAGAACAAAAATGGTTTATGGTCCCCACATTCAGATAACCTGTTAGATATAATACAGCTGTAGTGATGGGTGGATGGATGGATGAATGGGAAATACCATGCACTTAACTTAAAATATTCAAATAGTCCAGAAAAGAGTTAAATGAAATGCAGAAATCTCTCTCTCCATCCCTCCCCTAAACCTGACTTCTCATGTCTCCCAAAAGCTGCACTTTGCTAACAGTTCCATGTGTATCTCACCAAGAAAACAAAATGTTCTACACTGATATCAGCATCTACACTAACATATGCTAACTCCAAAGGGAAACATAGTATATTTGGCTTTCTGCAAAATTTTTCAAATGTACAGAAAATAATATAACAGACATTCATGTATGTACCATCTAGATTCAAGACATTTGCCTATTTTATTTGCTTCAGATCCAAGAAGAAGAAAGGAAGGAAGAAAAAGAAGGGAGGGGGAAAGGAAAGAAGAAAGGAAGGAAGAAAAGAAAGAAGGAAAGAAGGAAGGAAAAAAGGAAGGAAGGGAGGGAGGGAGATGTTCACATCAGAGAAACCAGTAAAACCCCCAAGGTTCAACCTGTTCCTTACCCCCAAAGTGCCCGCTATCTTGAAGTTCAGTGTATATGATTTTCACATACCTTTTTATAATTGTACTACATGGTTCTATATTAATGCACAATATATTGTGGGTTTGTGTGCATTTAATATTGAATAAGTAGAATAATATCAACTATATCTTCCTAGAATTTGCTTTGCTCAATATATATATTTATAATAATATATCCATGTGGATGTAGATTGAGTTAGGGTATTGTCTTAGCTATAACACAAATACCATCAATTGAGGGGCCTAAGCAAGAAAGAGTTATTTCTTGCAGTTCTGGAGCATAAAGTCCTAGATGAAGATGTCTAGTGATCAAGGTGTTTGGGTGATACAGTGTCCAGTGGGGGCCTGTTTCCTGATTCAGACATCCTCTGGCTGTGTTCTCACATGGTGGAAGGGCAGGAGAGTTCACAGGGGCATCTTCTATAAGATGTCCAATCTCATTCTCCGGTGTCCCACCCTCATGCCCTTGCCGCCCCACAAAGACCTCCTCTTCCTAACACCACCACATTGGAGGATAGGATTTCAACAATTGCTAGAGGGTGCAAACATTCTGTCCATCATATGTACTCATTTCAATTGCTTCATGGTATTCCATTGTTTGGCCAAACCATGGTTAGTTAATTCATTCCATTCCTTCATTGATTAAAAATTATAATGCTTCCTGGGTATTTTTGTTTGTTTGATTTTTTCTGTTTGTTTGTTTTTTAAGTCTAAACACAATAATAATCATTAAAATTATTATTTCATCTGCATCTACCTGACTTTTTAATTATCTGTAGAGATTGTATCCTATGAATATACCATAATTTATTTGACCAATCTTCTATTTGTTGTTATTCAGGTTTTTTAAGGATTGTGTTCTTATAAACAATGACCCAAGAAATATCCTTACATCCATTTCTTCACATATTTCTGAGAATACATCTTTAGGGAAAATTTATAATATTAAAATATCTTATTGATGAACATGTGCGCTTAAAACTAGATAGTTCTAACACAATCATCTCCTGAAAAATTTGAAGCAAACTATGTTTCTACCAACAATATAAATGAGGAACTCTTAGCCCACAACCTGACAAATATTATGTAAGTTTGTCAACCTGACAGATAAAATATTATCCCAAATGACTTCCAAATCATATCCAATTTCTCAATTTCATTCCTCATTTGTACACTAGAGATCAGTTATGACAATATGTTTCTTTAAACAATTATGGGTATCTTGTTTTGCAGATCTCATGTTTTAGGACCACTTCAAGCAAGTAAGAATCCAAATTGGGAGCAGGATTGTCCAGCCCACCCCTGGAATGGTTAACTCCAATTTTCATCATGGCCTGTGGATAAATGGACAAGAAATTAATGGATGGGTGGATGAATGGATGAGTGGATGAATGGATGGGTGGATAAATGGATGAGTGAACAGAAAGATGGGAGGATAAATGGATGGGTGAATGGATGGATGGGTAGATGGATGGGTGGATGGATGAGTGGATGGATGGGTAGATGGATGGGTGGATGGTTGGGTGGATGGATGGATGGATGGATGGATGGATGGATGGATGGATGAGTGGCTGGATGAATGAGTGGCTGGATGGATGGGTGGATGGATGGGTAAATGGATGGGTGGATGGTTGGGTGTATGGATGGATGAATAGATAGGTAGATGGATGGGTGGATGGATGGATGGGTGAATGGATGAGTGGGTGAATAGATGGATAGATAGATGGGTGAATTGCTAAATGGGTTAATAGATGAATAGATGGATGGGTGAATAAAGTGGTGGATGGATGGGTGAATGGATGAATGGGTGGATGGATGGATGGGTGAATGCATAGATGGATGGGTGAATGGATGAATTGGTGGACGGATGGGTGGGTGGGTGGATGGATGGATGGATGGATGGATGGATGGATAGATGGATGGGTGAATGGATGAATCAGTGGATGGATGGATGGGTGAATGGATATATGGGATGAACGGATGGGTGAATGGATGAATGGGTGAGTAGATGGGTAGGTGGATGGATGGATGGGTGAATGGGTGAATAGATAGGTGGACGAATGGATGGGTGGATGGATGGATGAATGGATAGATGGATAGGTGAATAAATGAATGGGTGAATAGATGGATAGATGAATGGGTGAATGGATGAACTGGTGGATGGATGGGTGAATGGATAGATGGATGGGTGAGTGGATGAATGGGTGAATAGATGGATAGGTGGATGGGTGAATGGATGGATGGGTGGATAGATGGATGGGTTCATGAATGGGTGGGTGGATGGGTGGATGAATGGATGGGTAGATGGATGGATGGGTGGATTGATAGGTGGATGGATGGATAGATGGGTGGATGGGTGGATGAATAGATGGATGAATGTATGGATGAATAGACAGATGATAAATGAGTACATGAGTAAAAGAAAATATGGCTGCTTTGGGCTTAGCAGGCCAGAAGTGCAGCCTTAAGAAATCACTCCCTTAAATCTTGTTGAAGCCTGAGGAAAAGTCTATCACCTCTATTATGAACTCAGCCCCTCAATGTCATTCACTCAGGAAATTTGCAAGTTTGACTTTGATCTCTATAGTACCATCCAGTCTCTGAAAGTCGTGAAGCAGCCAAGGAATGATAAGCTGCCTATGGTTTCCCTGTGGTATAGAAAGGTAAGACCGACCTCTGCTCTTCTTGAGCAGGCTGCAGATGAAAATTGGAACACAGGGTAGATTCCTCCAGGAGTAGAACTGTCAGAAATAGAAAAGGAAACTCTACCAATTGCATCTTCCAATTCTGAACTGATTCTGTGAAATGTTATTTTGTCAGCTATAAGCATTTATAGAAAAAGTTTCAATTTCCCTATACTTCCTTTTTGCTTCCTTGTGGTTCTTCCTCAGCTGATGGATCAACTTTCCAAAGCAGATGTCACTCTAGATGAGGCTCAGTGGTACAAGCAGATGGACACATCTGGGCAAAATCCAGCCAGCAAACCTTCCCATGGGAGCTTCAGTTCTCCACCACTACATGTGCTCCCGGGGTTTGGCCACAAGTAAATTTCTAGATGATAGGTCATTGGAAGAACTCTAAACACAGTCAAATGCCTCCTCCATTTATGGTATTCACCCTGTTTCCATGACAAGGGTCAGAATCCCAACTCAACTTGTTAAGAAACAAGTGTGTTAGTCACATTTTCATCACTGAAACTGTAATAGTAGACACGAACAACTTAGAGGTGCCACCTCCTATAGTTTCCACCACCTCCCAACAGTCCATTCAGGTATGAATCCCTCAGTGAGTTAATCCATTGATGATTTCAGAGCCCTCATGATCCAATTACTTTCCCGAAGTTCTACCTCTGAATACTGCTGCATTGGGAACCACGCCTTCAATACATGAGCCTTTGGGGCACATTCCAGATCTAACTATAACAGTGTCTCCCTAGCCGCTAAAGGCTCTTGCCTATCTTAAAATGCAGAATGCATTCAGTCCATCTCCAAGTGTCACCATAGTCTTTAATAGTTCTATCATGGCTCAAAAGTCCCAGTCCTCTGAGACTCAAGGCATAGACCCTGTAAAAATGAAAAACAAGGGCTGGGATTGTAGCTCAGCGGTAGAGCGCTTGCCTCGCATGCGTGGGGCCCTGGGTTCGGTCCTCAGCACCACATACAAAGCAATAAAAAAAAAAGACATTGTGTCCATCTACAACTAAAAAAAATATATATTTTTAAAAAAATGAAAAACAAGTTATATACTTGCAAAATACAATGATGGGACAGGCACAAGGTAAACATTCTCATTTCGAAAAGAATAGAGTCAGAGAAAGGAAGGATAATACCAAAGTGTTATGGTTTAAATGTAAGGCATCCCCCAAAAGCTCATGTGTGAGACAGTGCAAGAATTTTCAGAGATTGAATGATTAGATTATGAGAGCTATAAACTAATGAGTGGATTAATCCACTCTACAGATTAACTGGGTGGTAACTGTAGACAGGTAAAGTATGGCCAAAAGAAATAGGTCACTGCAGCTGGGCACAGTGGCTCACGTCTGTAATCCCAGCACTTTGGGAGGCTCAGACAGGAGCATCGCGAGTTCAAAGCCAGCCTCAGCAACGGCGAGGTGCTAAGCAACTCAGTGAGACCCTGTCTCTACATAAAACACAAAATAGGGCTGGGGATGTGGCTCAGTGGTCGAGTGCCCCTGAGTTCAATCCCCAGTACCAAAAAAAAGAAAAAGAAAGAAAGAAAGAAATAGGTCACTGGAGGTCTGTCCTGAGGGCTTATATTTTGCCTCTGATTAGCAGAGCTCCTACTGCGTGGTTGCCGTGTCCTGAGCTTCTTTCCTCCTCCACAGCCTTCCACCAGGATGGTCTGCCTCACTTTGGGCCCAGAGCTATGGAGCTGGCCAAGAGACTGAAACTGTGAGCCTAAATTACATTTTCTCTCCTCTTGTCAGGTCTTTTAGTCACAGTGACATAAAACTGTCTGAAACACAAAGCAAGACTGAAGCCCAGCAGGGCAAACGTTTAATTTTATACCTCCATGTTCAGTCTCTGGGGTACATGGTGGCATAATGTGAGCTCCAAATAACTTGGGTTTAACCTTGTAGGCTAAAGCCGACATAGCCTCTCTCTTGGGCTGGTTGTGTTCACTCTCTGCATGTTTCCTCAGCAGATGGTCCACATCCTTGGCATCTCTAACTTCCTGGGATCTCCACTGCAGCTTCTGCTTCACTCTCACAGCTTCATGCATCATCCTCTCCAGAGCTACCTGTATGGATTCTGACCCCGATACACATAGCCTTGCCTCCCAGGCTTTCCTTTGAAATCCCAGTGGAAGTCTACCACCAAGAACATACCTGATCTCATCTGAAACCTCAGTGGAAGCCTCTACAATGCTGTAATTCTTGGTGTTCTTCATATTTTAAAATCTAGCATAATGTAAATGATGCAAAGATCTGCCTCCAGTGAAAGCAATAGTTGGGTCCTCTTGGACCAAGGCTGCAGTAGTATCTGAACACCTGGGCAGCTGAACACAGTGAAACAAATCTTGAGGAAGCAACTTCCTAAGTGGCCTTGTGGGAACAGGGTATCCTTGCACTCCCTTCTCAAAGCAAAGTCTTTCACTTTCAACAAGTTTTCACTTTCACATCCTTGATTATCTGATGGGTGAGTTCTTGCTGACCCTTGAGAAGCCCTCAGAAGCATCTTTCCTATTATGTTGGTGCAAAGAACTTTATTTCTCTTTAATGGCATTAATCTCTTCAGCAACCACACTTTCATTTCCCCAATTTTACATGCACTTTTCTGGCCAAACTTCAAGTTTTTCAAACCTTTATACTCTATTTCTTGCTCCCTATTCTCATTATAAACCTGACTAAAACCTGTCAGTAGTATCTATGCCACAATCTGAATGCTGTGCTACCTTCAGATCTCCCCCACCAAATTAATTAGTCCATCACCTTTTAGCTCAGCCTCACACAAAGCCTCAGGGCACTGACAAAATGTAAACAAGTTCTTTGTGAAAATTTAATGCATCTGACCTCTAGTCCAGTTCTAAACAGATTCCCACCAGAGACCTCATGAGCATAGTCTTTACTGTCTGCGTTCCTATCAGCATTTTGGTCTTCTGAGCTCCCACCAGAACTGTCCATTAAGCTCTGCTTACAAAATTCTAGGCCTTCTATAGCCTGCATCTCCAAACTTTTCCGAACTCTTCCTGCCAACTTCCAAAATTTTCTAAACGACACGGTCAAGTGTAGTCACAACAACAACCCATTCCTGGCACCAATTTCTTGTTAGGTTCTGTCATTGTGAAAAAAATACCTAGTTAGGTTTTTGTCGCTGTGACAAAATACCCAAGAAAAACAACTTAAAAGAGGAAATATTTATTTTAGCTAATGGTTTCGGAGGTTACAGTCCCAGTTGACACCTCCATTGCTTTTGGTCTTGTGGCGAGGCAGAAACATCACATGGAGGTGAAAAGCTACTCACCTCATAGCAGTTGGGAAGCGAAGAGAAAGAGAGGAAGGGGCTAGGACAAGGCACAGTCCCCAAGGGCATGCCCTCAAAAATCCACTCCCTTCAATTAGCTTCTGCCTCCTGAAGTTTTCACCACCTCCCACCTGTCCATTCAGCTATGAATCCCTCAATGGGTTAATCCATTGATGATGTCAGAACCCTTGTGATCCAATCACTTTCCAAAAGCCCCACTTCTGAATCTGGTTGCATTGGGGAGCTAAGTCTTCAACACATGAGCCTTTGGGGGACATTCCAGAGTCAACCATAACCAATGCATGTGCTATGATAATGGTCTTTTTGAAAAGGGTCACAATATTAGTAGAGGGAAACGATTTTTCTTGGAAGGAAAAGGCACGTCCATTGAAAGACTTGACACAAAAAGGGCATTTGGTCTAGGCCTAGGAAGTAGGCATTTCCCAGGCCAAGACAGAAGAGCAGGAGAGCATTTCAGAAGAAAGACAGGCTCAAACCAGTGTTGGAAGACAGAGGGCTCAGATTCTATTATGTCTAGCAAGGTGACTCTTCCTATCAGGTGTGGGTGACATTGGAAATGAAGAATACTCCTGAGGTCCTTCCCAATAAAGGCCAGAGACGATGAATCCCTGACAGAGAGGGCTCCAGAGTAGTGGGTACAACATGGAAGCAGCTGGCTTTGGTGGGCCCACACACGTCCAGGGGAGGGGAGGGCAAGCTAGATGCTGACCATCCCAGAGCTCCCCCTGCTGGTGATCTGAGCCCTCACCTCCAGCCCACCTAGTCAGGGCTGCTCTGGACTTTGGCACCACCTGTCAGGTACACAAGCTGGAGGACCAGAGCCCTGCAATGCCCATGGCTTGGCCTCTGGCTTCCACTCCAAGCCCCTCTCCTGCCACCTGCCCCACACTGCACTTGCCTCAGTTTTATTCCTTGAAAACTCCAGACTAGTTTCTGCCTCAGGGCCTTTGCATGTGCCCTTCCATCAGCCTGGGTGTCCTGGACCTCAGATAGGTTCCTGGCTGGATCCCTCCCACCTTCAGGTCTTGGCCAAACTCATTCTCTCAGAGCTTTGGCCACTTCACACAGAGAGTTCCTTTCCTTCGATGGTCACTTTCACATGATCCTGATTCGTCTTAAACCAAAAGTCTCCCATTTGTTCACATCATCAATTCACTTCACAATGCTCCTTGAGCACCTACTACATGCTGGGCGTTGTGCTGGTGCAGTGAATACAATGATAAGCTTGACAAAGTCACTGCCCTCAGAGAACTTCCATTTGGCCAGTGAACGCAAGCAAGCCAATATAAATAATACAATATCCTAGTAGGGCAAAGTGCTGCCAAGGAAGAATTCAGAGTATGGAGATCAGGACGAATGAAGGCTGTCATTTTGTTCAAGTCTACCAGGGAAAATGTGTCTGGGATGGTGACGAGGAAGATGTGGATGAGGCGAGGAAGCAGCAAGGCAAGGACACAGGGGAGCACTTTCCCTGCAGGAGCTCAGTCAGTGCAAAGGCCCTGAGGCAGGACTGTACTTGGTGAATCCAGCAAATAGCAAGCGCCAGGAGGCTTCAATGAGTGAAAGGGAAAACTGAAGTTCATGTGGGGGCCTCGTAGCTCATGGTAAGGACCTTGACTGGATTCCAAGCATGAGGAAAGCCTTTCTCATTCCATCAGGGCCAGGATCTCCATCCTGCTAGGATGCAAGTTCTACAGGGGTACAGCCTCAGGTCCCTGCACGTCCCCAGTCCAAACAGCCCATGACCTGTCACAAACGTCACATTCCTGCAGCTCCCTTCCCCAGCTCTACACACTGACGTGACAGTCTCAGCACTTACATTACAGTTCGACTGCCAAACCAAGCCTTCCTTTTCTTGTGACATTCAAGATGCCAAATGCCATCCCAGGTCCCAGGCAGCCGAGAGAGGGACTCCCGCTCATTCAGCAGATCAGATTCTGCGTGGGAGGCAGGTGTGTGCACACACAGGCTTCTCCCCAGACAGATAAACATGAAACCAAGACGGTCCTCAGAACACACTCCGTCAGCGGAGCACAGAAAGCACCCTCCTCGGTGGCTTCTTGGACCCCTCAAGTCCTTCAAGGTCCTCCCACCAGGAATGGGAAGAGCAGATGCCTGGTGGTTTCTGACTGTTAAGTGTCATTCTGTAAGTGTCACCCCCACCAGTGGCACCCAAATGCCATTGGGCTATAAGTAAACGTGACACCGAATGGCCCCTGTGTCTCCAGGAACACTGCAAATGCAGCACTTAGCTGGAGATCCAAAAGCGGGCTTGGGGGGTGGGAGATCCAGAGGCAGCACAACAGCATTTTCCAACCAATCAAAACCAAATTATACCTGCGCGACGTAATTGGAGTTTAATGAGTAGTTTTATGTTTTGCTAATCAAATCACCATATTGATGGGGTTTATCAGCAGAAATACAATGTTAATTACTAAGGAATGGTAAAAAAAAAAAAAAAAAAAAGCAATACCACTCCAAACACAATGTCCCCATCATACATGGACAGCCAGGGAGCTGGTCATTTTTCCTTTTAATGAGTCTGGGACTGCCAGGCCTGGGGCTGTGGCCAGGCAGTGTTTGTTTGCCATTTTCCAGTTCCACATGGTCCACAGGCTGGAGGTCATTGGTGGGAGCTAATGGGAACAATTCAAAAGTGAGCAAACTTCATCCTTGAACTTCTACGCAAGGGCAGGACACTCTATGTTTTGAAGATGTCACTAAAATCCCTAGTTGGTATCAATGGTGTCAGACAGCTGTCAGCTGGAGGCAGGAACAACCCCAGACCTAAAAACCAAACTCGGATTTTAAGTCAATGACATTCATACCTTCCGTGCAAAAGAGGTCTCGCGGCAGGTTGGAGCACAGAGAAGGGCTGAGTGGGGGCCATGCTGCTGATGGCTTTGCAAGTCGGTGTTTCACAGGACAGAGTGGCGTGGGCCCTGGCGCTGGCCTCCCTCGGGCCGTCTGCACCAGCCTCCTGGCAACTCGACCTGGAAACATCCTTTAAAAGGAAGCTCCCAACTGCCCCTTCTGTCCGCTGCCCACTGGACCACATCTGGGTCTCTTCCAAGTTTAGGAAGGACAGAGGGGACACGATCATCAGCACTGAAAAGGAGGGGGAAACAGAACAGTTGGCTGATTGGCTAGCTGGATTAATTAATTGAATAATTAAATGAAGCTAGTTGAAGCTTCTCAGATCTTATTTGTCTCCAAACACCTGGAAACGTTCTTCTCCAGTTTCCTGCAAGAAACTTGATGGTGTCAAGAAGAACACATGACCTTGGGGTCCCATCTGCCCGTGGCGTTGGGCTCTCCCAGTGGCACTTGGCAACACAGCCCGCTCTGCCCTTTGCTCCTAGCAAGGGATTTCAGGACCAGAAGCAACCTCAGAGGTCACCCGACCCACGCTTCCATGACAGGGACAGGATTGCGTATGGCAGGAAGCGAGGGGCACAGAGCTTCGCACTGACAAAGCAGGTCACGTGCGCCATGTCACTTACCTCTCAGCACCCAGCGAGCTGGGTTGCCGTGGGCCCTGTTCCAGTGTTGAGGAAACTAAGGCTCCAAGTTAGGTGACTCCACAGGACCACTCTGGTTGACAGCAGTTAATTGTATATTTCAAAACAGCCAGCAGAGAAGATGTTGAACATTTTCATCTCAAAGAAATGGCGTTTGAGGTGACATTCTGATCTGATCGTTGCACAGTGATACATGTACTGAGATGCCACACTCTACCCACAAATGGGGGCAATTAGTGTGTGTTCATCAAACATAAAAAGTACGTTTAAAGAAAAGGTATGTGACGCAGGTGAGGTTGTGTAGAGAGTGAGGGCAGTCAGAGCCCTGTCCCAGCTGCCTGCTGCCCTAATGGAGAGTCTCACGTTGTACCAGAACTTAGGGTGCTGTCTGTCATTTTACAGAATACATCCCATGCTCAACCTGGCATTTGACCCTCTGTCACACGGTAGCCAGCCATCGATCCCACTGCCCCCCGTGGTTCCCTCTTCTCACCACAAGTTTCCTCAATGGGCTTTAAATGTGCGCCCGACTCTCCCGCCCCACACCTCTGTCTCCATGGCCCTGTTCCCTGGAGTGCCTTTCCCAGCATCTCCGTCTGTCCTTCCTGGGCCAGATCACGCACCTCCTCCTGCAGGCCTGCCAGATCCCCCTGTCAGATGTCAGATCTCGTCTCTCCATCTTTTTAATCTGCTGGGTTGTCATTCACGTGTCGATTATATACCTCGGTCTTAATGACCATCCTCCTCCCTGACTGCACATTCCAGGAAGCTGGGGACTGATCACAACATGTGACACGGAGTGGGCACTCAAAAAACCATGGGTAGAATGAGCCAAGAAACGACCCAACAGGAGAATAAATGAATGAATGAGTGAGCAAATGATTGAGTGACTTATTGACCGTCTGCTCCATGCACAGCTCTGTGTCAAGTGCTTCATCTGTGGGGCTCATACTTCTGAGGGCCATGGTCAAGGTGAAAGGAGACAAGGCAAATAAAACACAGGTTCCAAAGCCCGGCACATAGTAGATGCCTAAGAAACGATAGGCATGGTGGTGCACACCACCATTTTTACTTATCATTAGCATCAGATTGTCTGGATTACATACTTACAATACATTCCCACCCTGGTTTTATCTCCATGTTACAGATGAGGAAATCAAAGCTCAGAGGAGGGAAGCCACTTGTCTAATATCACACAGCTGGTAAGTGACACAGCTGAGATGTGCGAGGGAACTCAAACCCAGATCTGCCTGCCAACAGCAAAGCCACAGGGCGGCTGTGAAGCTCAGGCTGGTGCCTGTCCCATCTCCCCAGCTCCAGACCAAGTGCCAAGCTAGTCAGCCTCTGGCAGTGTTCCCCAGGACCCACAGGAGACATCCACAGGGCCGTGTGAGGCAGAGGTGGCTTTCTTGTAGCCACAGTTTGTCCTCTGGCCTGGCCCACTCATCCTTGGTTGACAGGGCCATCACTCTTGGCCACCAACCCACAAAGAGCTTGGACCTTGGATGATGGTGTCGGAGAGAATTGAAGAGAAGGCCAGGGGCATCCTGTGGTTCTCATTTTCCAGATGAGGAGACTGAGGATGAAGACGGTCAGCAAATTAGCCAAGGGACAGACCAGAGCCCAGTCCCCTGCTACCTCGGCTGGTGCTTTTTTCTACTACACAGAGAAGAATCTTCCCCAGCTCCATGGCTCCTTGGAGGTTTTGGAGGTTTCTTGGCAGCAGGGTCTAGAACACAGTTTGTTCCAAAGTCAGTGTTTCCGGCCGCCTTCCCTTCCCAGACTCTGCTCTGTGCATCCCTAAACACACAGTAGAAGGAACCTGAGCAGAGATGCGGCTCTGCCCAGATCTCAGTCCCACTCAAGCACTGAGAGTGACAACAGCAGCAGAGACTCTCGTCCAGTGTTTCTCAGTCTCATCTTGACCGTGGACTCTCTAAGGAATTTTTTTCCCACCATGTTAGGGATCACACCAGAGCCTCGCATGTGCAGAATCCCAACAATCCGTCCAATTTGTAAGCAGGAGTCGAAGCATCCAGATCCTGTCTGATACCTCCATTGGCAGCCCAAGAAGTGCCTCTGAGCGGGCTCCGTGGGCGCCGCTGGAAAACTCACCTCATCCACCCCACCCGGCTATGCCGACCACAAGGAAAGGTTTGTCACTGATTTCATGCTCCCATGCAACAGGGCTGCAGGCCACACGTCTCTCAAGGACGCAGGACCCTTCCCTCCTATGGCTCCACCAGCTCCTAGGGCTTCAGAGTTCCCCACGGAGTGCCCAACATCCTACAGCACAGAGAGGGTGCAAGCCCAGAGCAGCACAGGAGGAGGACACCACTCCCACCTATTGTAAAGCCAGAGATAAAGCCCCCCATGTGCAAGGGAGCCTGGAAGCCATAATCTGAGTATCTAAGAAGATGAGGCTTAGTGAACTCAGAGCACACTCTGACAATCCATCATATTAGACATGAGAACTCTCAAGTTCAGAGAGGTGAGGTGGCCGCCCCCTGAACACACAGCTTGCTACCCAGGTCTATGGACTTCCAGCCAGGACTCACCCACACAGCACCAGGGCACCCAAAAGGAAACATGGGAGGCCAAGCCATCAAACAAACATCAGTAAAACATGAACTTCTTATTTTTTTTATTTTATTTTTTTTTTAGTTGTTGATGGACACAATGTCTTTATTTTATTGCTTTGTACGTGGTGCTGAGGATCGAACCCAGGGCCTCACGCATGCAAGGCAAGCGCTCTACCGCTGAGCTACGATCCCAGCCCCGTAAAACATGAACTTTTATAGAGAGACAAACCTAGGTTCAAATTTCAATTCTACCACTTCCCCACAGAGCCAAACTAAACAAGTCACTGTCTCTCTCTGAAACTCAGTTTTCCCATCTGGAAACCAGAGGTTGCAACATCAATGTTAACAGATGATTAGGAGAATTCGGTGCACACTGGAGTCCCACCTGCTTCCACGGATGAGAAGTAGGAGCAGGGAGAGGCTTTCGTCTGACCCTCCTGCAGCCCTCCCAACCCTTTCCCTGATCTCTCCCTCCTGGCCTTTCTTATCATCTAACAAAGTGTAGCATTTACTAATCTATTAACTTTATTGTTTATGTCTGTCTCTCCCCCTAGAATAGAGCTCCATGGAACGGTCCTAGGACAGTGCCCGGCACAAAGGAAGCTTTCAGGAAGGACTTGATAAATGAATGAATCACCCAGGCCATCAGTCCTTCCATCCATCTCAGGACGGCCCTGGATTATTAGTCTCTCCATGCTTTGCCTTCTTGGGGTATCCATCTACTGTGGTCCCCACTTATTTTTCTAGACACCAGATGGAAGGAGGGATTGCAAGCAAATCCCTTTTCAGGAGGAATCTGCTATTGACCAGACTCTGAGTGAGTGAGCTGGTTGGTTCTTCGCGCCCAGTTATACCTCAATGCGGTATAAGACTTGGATTCACAGCTCATAGCACCAGGCTACTTGGGGGGTGGAGGGCAGGGAGAAGCATAAGAAACCGAGAGAAACTGTCAAACGAGCCTGCTTCACCCTCCCTCTCACCTTCTAACCATGCCTCCTGTGGGCCAAATTCATCTGGAACCCAAAGGGCAGGTGACCCTGAGAAATGTCATTTCCTAAAATGTACAGCAGAGAATAGCAGGCAATGGATCTAAGAGCAAACCAGCATGTTGATATTTTGTCTTTTTTTTTTTAATCTCTAGCATCTGGGTGCACCTAGCACATAGTAGGTGGTCATTAAATGATTTTGTGGTGGTAGAAATGGTACATACTGTGTATCTTGTGTCTTGCAATTTTTCTGTGGTTGAAATCAACCTATGTTACTTATGACCAACCCCTGTGGTGCCCACTTTCCAGTATTCACACCCTGTGTCATCCCCAGTCCTTGAGCAAGGAGGGAACCTGTGACTGTCTTCAAACCAAGAGACTATGGCGAAGGTGCAGGGATGCTGTGCTGTGATGGTGCTCAGTTAGTTAAGACTAGCAGACTCACACTACAGATGACCCACAATGGCTTGGTGAATGAAGCAACCATAGCAAAAGCCTTTAGCTTCCCTTTCTAGGAGCTGAGATCAGCCTCTTGGATCTGACAGAAGTCTCCAGCGATAGCCTGAAGAAGCAAGAGCTAAAAGTTCCACAGCAAAGAACAGGTTTCTGCCAACATTCTGCAGGGATTTTGGAGCAGGCTTTTCTCTGGTCGAGCCTTCACTAAGAACACAGTTTGGTTAGTACCCTGACTGTAGCTGTTCCCAGACACCTGCCCCCCACAGAGTATGAGATCTGTACTCATACTGTATGACCCCAGGCCCCATTGTCCTGCTCCTGGACAGATAATTAACAGCTTAGAGGTGTGGTCAGCTGCCTGAGATTCAGCCAAAGAAATGCAAACAAAAGTTCCAGCACCACTGCAAGACCCGTGTTAGGCCCTGGCCCACAAGCTCTATCCACCCTCTGAGCCCCTCGAGGAGGAAGAGCCCACGTCGAAGGAGCCAGCTGCCTGCTCCTGGCAGGGGAGCTACACAAGCAATCCCCCAGCCTCACCTGAGCTGGAAACACACTGCCACTGAGAACCACCGAGATGTGGGAGTTGACCAGTAGCAGCTGCTGTTTTTCCCACAAACTAATCCATGAGGAAGCTAATTATACCGTACTGAGCCCTCGGTAGGTACTGGGTACTCATGCAAGCGTCTGGTCAACCTTGTAATGCAGCTTTGATCCTCGTCCTATAGGTAGGAAAATAGAGCCTCTGGGAGGCTAAATGAGCTGCCCCTCAGAAGACGCATAACTAATGCAGACGGACTTGGGAGATGACTGACTCCAAAGCCAAAGGGGGCTCTGGAAGGAACTCGATGTGAAGGAGATAGAGACAGGAGCTTTGGAACATGAAAATGAGAAAAATTCCCATCTGATCAAGAAGACTGGTGAGCGATCCAGGAGGAGGGGCCTTGGAGGTGGTCTTTCACAAGGGACAGGATTGAAGCTGATTAAAGGGACCTCCCGAGTGCATGGAGACAGGCGGAAATACAGGACACTCAGGGCGTCCAGGACTCATGTGCAACAGGAGATGAGGAGGTATCAGTGCTAGAGGTGGAGTTTGAATTTAAATCGTGGAGGATTTTGGATTGCCAAAAATAAAGGAATTGTACTCACAATATTAGAAGTTTTTAAATAGAGGAGTTACATAATCACAGGTGTACATCAGAAGCCCAATTTAGCATAAACTTATGTAAGCACAAATACTCTCTTCTAATGCTTATATCTGTGAAAATAATTATACGTAGTCTTCTTCCCTATAGTTAGACTTCCCAAAAGTGATTTGCACAGGAAGCGATGAGATACCTTTCCTGAGCACGCAGCAGAGTTAGTCTCACTGGATGATTGTTACATGCCCAGGATTTGTTGGTGGCAGAGCCATGTCTACAAGCACACACACGTGTGTACGTGTGTGTGTCTATGCATGCAATGTGGATAGAAATGCACACACAGCCTGCACAAGAGAGAGACTTTGTCCAGGCCAGGGTGGCCTCCAGTACCTGCCCAAGACAGATGCCGACAGCCAGGCCTCCTGGAATGCTACTTGTCCTTCCTACATTTCACACCAAGGCAGTGATCGCCTTGCATTTCAAATCCCTACCGTCTCTTCAGATTTTCCTTTCATAAACAAAAGAACGTTAGCTCATCCACGACCACCATTAGCACACCAGTTTCTCCCTGCGATAAGAATATGGAAAGGGCTGCAGCCTGCTGAGCTCCACCCATCCGTGGAGTCCTGGCACAGCCCTTCAAGGATGGAGCCACCCAAATGAGCTGTATGAGAGAGAAGGAGCTGGCCACACCTGCATGTGGTTACAGTAGAGCATGGCCATGGCCGTGGCAGTCCGTCTGCAAGAACAATACCAGAGGTAGGCTAGCCCAACACAGGGAAAGACATCTTCCAGATGCAAACTCTGTGCCTCAGCCATCCTCCTTCTCAGCTCCTCCACCCAAGCTCAGCCCCCAAGCAGGGAGAAGGGCTTGGAGCTGGGCCTGGGCAGGCCATAGGACACAGCAAAAGGAACGCAAACTTTGAGCCTGGGTATCTGGGTTCAAATCCTGCCCCAAAGCTTCCTGGGCTTGAGTAGGTGACTCACCCTCTATGAATATTAGAGAAGAATGGTTGAATTAAAAAATACTGGTAATTTGTTAAGTGCCTGGTGCATAAAAGGCACTTGGTAAATAAGACTGCCAGGATCCATGGTACCTTTCCTTAGTGAAAATGGTGAGTTTCAATAAAATTGCTGGGATATTTGGGAATTGGGGCAGGTGTTTTAGGAGGCCAGGAACTCCTGGGGGTACATGGTCTGTCCTGATAATTTAGACCCAAGGTGCTGAGCATCGGGATTATTTCAAGTCTTGAGCTGGCAACCAGTACTTCAGCATTTCCTCCCCATTTTGTTCCAGCTGCAAATCTGATTTGCCTTCATTTGGGTTGTTAAGGAAAACAGTCAACTGGACTGAGCTGGAAACAGGCCTGGGCTCCACCAGAGCTGCTCCCTGTGACTGCCCATTGCTTTGCTGGCTGCAGTCACTGACTTATCAACAAGCCCAACGCCTCCTCACGTCTTGCCCCCATATACTCATTGCTACAGACGGGATCTCAAATATCTCTCCAAAGCCCAGGTGTCCAAGGTTTGGTCCCAGGGTGGTATTATTGGGAGGTGAGACTCTAGTCTATTCCCCTTCCTCGTTTTCACTGGCCCTGAGGTGAGCCATTTTGTTCTGCCACACACTTCCACTACAATGCCATGCCTCATCACAGGCCTAGAGCAAAGGAAGAGCCAATGGATCGTGAACTAGAATGTAAGCCAAAATAAACCTTTCCTCTTTATAAGTTGATTATCTCAGGTATTTTGTAATAGTCACAGGAGACTGATTAACACACTTGTCTGTCTGCCATGGTACTCTGAGAAATGCGGTCTTTTTCCTTGAGGAGTCCAACATCAAAAAGGCCTATGGCCATCCCCAAGATAAAAAGGATGAGACTTTGCTCAAAAGGGGCCCATAAAGCATTATCATTGCAGGTCCTGCTTGGAAACAACTGGATAAAGATTCAAATCTTGACCCCACTATACCATGAATCTTCCTGAGTCCCCAATTTCCTCTTTTGAAAAATGAGAACCACAAGCCTAATTCTTGGGCTTGCAGAAGAGGTTAAATGAGATACAGCATGATCCCCATCTAGCTCCAGGCCTGGCCCTTGTAAAATAGTCTTTCCTTTGTCTCATGCGTGAGAGGCTTTAGCTGGGAATTTGGAAAAAGGGCATCATAATTGCCCTCTGAGCAAGGTGCTTGGGTCCATCTGCTCAAACAAATCTCAGAAGGCAAGCAAAGAGACACTCATCCTGGAGACTTCTCAATAAATTGCTGACCAAATCACTTACATGTTTTAGCAGATTATTCCAGCTTCATGCTACTCCAAGAACGACATTTGCAAAAGGACATCAGCGTCTGATACCTGAGTCTATCCAAGACTTGAGAGGACTCTGACCGGCACCAGAGCCCACTATCTCCCGAGGGTTCCCTTCTGAATTAACAAAGGGGTGTAAGGGCTTCATTTGAATATTCCAGCCATTAATCTTGGGCACTAGCTGCAGGGCTGTTCCAGCTCTTTGGGTGTTTTGAATACATTTTAAGGATCATTGCAAATTTGATTGCCATCAATAAAATTGCAAACAATATAATTATATTTGTTTGCTTATGTCTAAATAGGTGCACACATGTGAAATTTGAGTATGGTAATGTAAGCAAAAACTAATGCATATACATGTTTATGCTTTCAGATTATATAGATTCATACCTACACAGCACACAAATACACTTATATAACTTGCAGAAATAATCTACTTCTTCTACGCTATACCAGGAAAAAAAAATCAAATCTAAGCACGAAGGAACTGAAAAAAACTACATGTATCATTCACCTGATTTCAATTGTGCCTCCCTTTGAACCTCAGCCAAATCATTTTGTACATTAAAAATTGGTCAGGGATGATAAGATTCCATTTTCATGGTTGGTAATGCAGAACCAGGGAAAGAATACAATTACAGACCCCTGAGTAAACTCTGCGAATGTCAACTTGATGTAAATGATCAAGTGTCGACAAAGAGGCCAGGGAAAGGAGGGAGAGCTCTCTCGGAGAGGAACCAAGAGCTAAACTCCAAAGGAGAGCAAGAGACAGACAAACGGAAACAGTGAGAGATAAGAGCTTAGCACCCCCAACAGACAGCCATTCGCCTGAAACATAGCGCTCCGGGGGCCCAGGAAATTTTTTTAAAGCACTCACTCTGGCTGGTTCTTGAAAGTGCCAAGAATTTGCAGCTAAATGGATTTATTCACTCCCCAAACACTGACTAAGCACCCACTTGGGCCAGTCAGTGCCAAGCAATGAGAGGAAAATGGTGACCTCGGTGGCTCCTGTCAATCTACGGGTTTCCCACGAGGACAGGTATAGCAGACACCCAAATATCAGAACTATACTGGCACCCAGGGCTTTCAGTCACAGGGACACATTAACAAAGGTGTGGAAACACAGCCAGTCCAGGCAGCCCCTCCCACTGTCCCCAGGTCAAGAGAATGTCACGAGATAGCCCCACTCCGCACTGAGAGGGTCCCAGCAAGACACCATGATTCAGGACAAATGGGAGCTAGCCAGGAGAGGAAGCATCTCAATATCACATGACTCGAGAACCTAAGGAAGGAGCCGGACTATTTCTGTCTATCTTACTGGGGATTGAACCCAGGGGCACTCGACCACTGAGCCACATCCCCAGCCCTATTTTGTGTTTTATGTAGAGACAGGGTCTCACTGAGTAGCTTAGCACCTCGCCGTTGCGGAGGCTGGCTTTGAACTTGCGATCCTCCTGCCTCAGCCTCCCTAAGTGCTGGGATTACAGGCATGTGCCACTGTACCCGACTAGACTATTTCTCTTGAGGGGCAAAGACAGGGGTACGACATTATCATCAAAACTTCAAAGCATTACTGAGAGTTGAGACGGGATAAATTGGGTTCCTACGGGGCCTGGCGGGGGGGGGTCAGATTCAAGACCAGAGGATAGAAATGGCCGTGACAGACTTCTGTGCATTGGAACACAGGGGAACCCACTGTCAGTCCAAGCTACTTTGAGAGATAAGGAGACCCCTCACTGTGGGTGGGCTGAAGCTTATGGACCACTCAGGTAGGCTATCGCCTGGAGCATTTCTGCACTGGAACAAGAAAGGTATTGACCCGATGGCATTGAGAGGTGTTTTAAAGGAGAGACGGTGCATTAAGATCCAGGTAGGTACTGGCTTTGAGGAAAAGCAGAGGAAGGGAATCTGGATTCCAGAGCTGCCCTCTGTATTCGTCCATTTGTTCTTCAGTCTGTGGCCTCCCACAGCCTGGATCATGCTACACCTGGAGAGCTGGTCCCACAGCAGAGCTGCGTGGTCTCTGGTCCTGAACTGGTCCCCATTCCACGCGCTGGGTTGGCAAGCATTCCCTGTCTGCTCCCACAGTGCTGGCCCCCATGGTAGCACTCCCCTGGGTTCTGAGGCTGCCGCGTGCACAGGACACTCTGAAGCCCTGGCATTTCAATTAAGGCTGGACTCGAGGGTGGTATGAGCGCCAGGGTCACTTCTGAGCTCATGATGGCAGGAGCCTTCCCACCTCTGGGAAGTCACCAATACTCATGGAGGATATCACATGGCACAGGGTCTCCAGAGTCCAGCCAGGGATGCCTTCCACCAAATGGAAAACCAAGGAAGTGCCCTCCAGTCTCCCTGCCAGCTCTTCTGTCATAGCATGCTGGTCGTTATGGTGACAGGGTGGCAGAAAGAAGTAGCTACGGACTGAAAGATGGCAAGAGGCCAATGAGCTTTCACCTATGAGAGGTGTTGTCTGTTCCTGGAGACAGGCTTGGCAAGTGGCTCTACTGCTCCTCTGACTCTAGGCCGTGGGCTCCCATCTGCCTCGGATGCCACCCTGGCTTCTGCCTTTGCTCCGTGAGGGCAAGAGTCCAGGAGACTGGAAGTGCTTCTCCACTCTGAGTTTCTAAGACTGCAGGTGCGCCCTGGATTTTCCTCTGTCCACCTCCTGCCATCTTCCTGGGGGAGTCAGTGGGCTCTCCCTCAGCTCCGGGAACACAGGGCACCCAATGGGCCACTTCCCATTGCCTCTGAGGACAGATGGTCAAGCAAAATTGAATGATCTTGGGGTGACCTGTGTAGATGTGGAGGCCATCCTCCCACCACGGCAGACTCAAGTGTTTTCTCTGGGCTCCTACCTTCCTGGGGACCCCCTCGCTTAGCCAGTTGCCCTGTATGTGAAGGGTTGGAGGAGGAGCGGCAGCCAGCAAAGGAGGCACTCAGACCGACATCAGGACCCTATTTGGAGAATGAGGACTGTTGAAAAGTCCCTTTTAACGTCCCATCTTATGAAAGAGAACTCAGATAATGTTCACCACCATCCTCAAGGGCAAGTCCTGGGTCTATTTTTTGTTTCCCTAACATCTGCGACACCTGGGTAGCTGGCTTACAGGTAGTCGTGTTTACAGAGTGGAACTGGAAGATGTGACTCTTTGTCTTCCCCTCTGGAGCTTCAGGACCATCTCGCAGCACCAACTTGAAAGGTGGAGGCAATCTGAAAAACAGAGTCCCGCAGCCCAGTCCCAATAGCCTGTCATCTCCTCTACAGAGGGGCACCGAGTTGTCAGATGAGAAGCACAGAAGGCAGGCTTGAGAGCCAAACCTGCAGACAGAGCCTGGAGTGGTGGAGATGGAGGACCAGCAGGACAGGGACCAGCTCCACAGGAGTTGAGGACTGTGTCCTTGGTGGGACCCGGCGAGCACAAGCATTTTCCAGGAGAAAGAACACACGTCCCTGCACCAGCCCATCATCATTCAAAAGCTGAGAGCAAGACTGATTTTTCCAATTTATTTTAGAATTATCAACCGAACTGATTAAAGCAGCTATCAACCCTACGTGCCGTCCCCACTTCACATCTCCAGTGATGGTGGGCTTTTTTTTTATTGTTTTTTATTTTATTTTATTTTGTGCGCAGGCTGCATAAATTATTGAAACATTATTTATCCATCCCCCTGTGACAGAAATAGGTTTTCTGAAAGCAGATCTTTCCCTAATCAGTTTTGGTTTTCTTGGTTTTGCTTCCTATGCGTAGAGGGCTGACAGATGTGCAGCACGGGTGTGTACTTCTTTAGGGCGAACCGAGCCACAGTGGGGAGATAAAGAGAGCGGCTCTGGATCCAAGAGTCCCTGGAAATACATTATTGGTGCCTTGGAAATAAGAGACTCCGACATGTGTCCCTAGTGTGCAAGAGGGAGTGGCATTAGGAAGAAGCTTGCTGTGAAGGGCGGCCCCACCCTGCGCCTGCTCACCCATGCCCGGGCCTCAGGGCACTGCTTGCAGACAGACATGCCCAGTGGGAGGCCAGGAAGCGGAAAGTCCCAAGCTGACTGTGGACAGCTGTGGGTTTCTCTCAGGAGTCAGACAGGCCAACAGCCCCCTTCACACGTAGTGAGTCATCTGAGAAGGGCCACCTTTATGGCCACATGCATTTCAAGAGTGGGGCCTATGCACCTTTGTGCCTTGGGTTTGGAGTATTTGGGAGAGGAGGAGCAGCGTTCATCCAGGACAGAAAGCATCTGCCACCAAAGCAAGATGTGCCAGAAAATGCCCTGCAAGCTTCCCTGTAGCCTGCAAGACAGAGCTCCTGCCCTGTGGGCTGGCCTCAGGGTCCTCCGTGGTCTGGGGCAGTGGGATGTGTCCAGCCCCACTGCCTCCACCACCTACCACCTGTCTGCTACCCAAGGAAGCCACACACCATTCTCTGTGAGGCCCAAGTTCTTGACACGATGCACCATGGTTCTCCCTGTTCTCTCCCCTTTATGTGTCCTCTCCTAGTCCTGTTTTCTGCCCAGTATGACCATCTGGATGCTCCTTCTCTGTGACAATTTTCATACTTCCTTGGATTCCAGCTCAAATCCATCATATTGATGGTGGAGATGATG